>VNWY01001055.1:0-21880 GCA_009869845.1 Pseudachorutes palmiensis | reverse complement strand
TCAGTTCAGATCCCTCAATTGGCCAACACTGCTGGAACACTACTGGGATACTTTCAAGGTACATTCAAGTAAACACTGAATATAATTCAAGGTCTCCACAAATGGTTTTGGTTTCAGGAGCATTGCGGATTGCTGTCGGTCGAAGTCCCGTTCACTTTGCAAAACATCCAGACTGGATACAAGGAGAGTAAGGTCCTTGCCCTTCTGAACATGCTCGGTGTCATGAGCTTGGACACCCACAATCAACCGACAAACGACAAATTCATCGAAATGTTAAACGAGTGCATTCGTGACGGGACCATTTAATCATTCCACAACCACTCGTAATCAAACAGTAAAACTGTACAACTACAACTACATTTCTGCTCAACAGTAACAGCTAAGCTAAGCTTCTTCACTTGGTCAAGTCTACAGAGGAGTTCTGAGTTTTTCGGAGTAATTTTCTAAAGTCCATTTGCCCTCCTGAGTCAGACGGACCGAGCTCAAATGACTTGAATTTGAGGTTTCGGTTGGCCACTCCCACTTTAACAGGGGGCGCTGCTGACTTGGTTTCAGCGGTACTTTGAGGTGGCGGTGACTGCAGAGGAGGTGGTGACTCTAGAGGAGGAGGAGATTCATCCTCTGCGCTTGGTTTCAAAGGTACTTTCTTAAGTTTTTGAAACTTGGCTTCCAATGCGTCAGCCAGAATTCGCTTCCCGACTTGTGCTGCAATCGCTGCAGCATCCGGTTTGTCAACTCCTGCACTTTTCGCTGCTGTTTGCCAACCACGCGTGATTTTAGCTCCGCGTTGCTCATTTTTGAACTTCTGGGAGGCCAGGCCTTGTTTTATGAGCTCTCGTCGATGCGCAATGATGTCAAGGCCTTCCTTGTCGCGCCGCTTCTTCCCTGCTCGCGTGTCCCGCATTTCAGTTTCAATTGAGCGGAAGGGTGCGTCCCATTCTATAATTGGACTCTGTGGTCGTGTCACAATTAACTGGTCAATGCTCACTTGCTTTGTAATCTTCCATCTACGGTAATAACGTTGAAGCACTTGGGCCGCGTCCTCTTCGTCCAATCCCTCAGCCTGTAAAAATAAAGGGAAGCAAAATAAGGCCCTTATGCTCCACTGAGTTTTTTTTAAGTTACGCTTACCCTCAGGGCTTCATTTGCCTCTTCTTTGGTCTTGTGAGTAGTCACAATTTGTTTGATTCTTTCTTCCAAAATCGGTCCCCATTTTTTCCTCACAATGAAACCTCGGAAATCTTAAAAAATCCAATTAACATTGATATTCAGATGGTTTGCAAATTTTGCAATTCTTTACGTACGACTTTGAATCAAAATCGCAGCCTTTTCTTCGGCACTTGAAACCTCCTCTGCCGCTTCTTCTTCGTCGACTCCCAAAATCTGAACTCGAAGCCAACTGCTTCTCTCTGAAAAGTGTTGAAATCGTTAAAACCCTTCTAATTGTCCTAATTGTGTGTGACATGCTCACTTTTATCCGTTCGTTTCTGCCTTGATACTTTGGTTGTGTGAGTCTTCCATATTTTACTAGCTTTCTGAACCAAAACAATTTTCTTTGCCACCATGTACATCCCCTTTTCAAGACGAATTTTAGCAAGCCATCGACGAATGCAGGATTGAACAAAGATTATTTTCCGAATCTAGTGGAAGAAAATTATATAATTTCCAGCTTTAAAAAAAACTGGCATAAACAATACCTGAGCTTCACAAAGCTTTTCCAAGTACTCGACATGGTAGTATCGCAAGAATACTTTTGTCTTCCCAAGGGTCCAGCCATCCAAATTCAGCCGTAGAAGGAGAATGCGGCATGATTCCTGGTCTGCAACAACACGCTCGTCGAAATTGAAGCCGAGGAAGCAGTAACTGCAACCAAAAAAAAAAAGAAAAATTGAGCTTTTAATTTCACAATCTGAAGCGTTTACCTTTTAAGAAACTCGACAAAAGTGAATCGATGAGAGTAGCCAATTTGTCTAATGTGGATTGCGTCGATGAGTCCATTTGAACGAAGTTGGCTCAGCACTTTGACAATGTCGAATGAATTCGGACTTCCCGAGACATTGGGACGAATGCATCGGACAAAGAGGGGCTGGGCTTGTAGTAGCTTCGACATCAACTCAGTTAAGGAATGGCGAAGTTCGGAAGTAACGCTCTGCCCACTCCCCGATCTCAACGTGATCCTTTTCATCTGTTCTGGCTAGAAATTAAGTCAATAATTAACGTTTTTCTACTTATTTAACCTTACGTTAATTGAACTCGCTCGTCGGTTTATCATCAGTCGTCCTGTTTTAGTGAAAGAGCTTCTGCCCATAATCCTCACGACGTCGTTTTTAGAATCACGAAGAAGCTCAATCATATCTATAGTAGGAGGAAATCAAAAGTTTTGATTTTTGTTTTTAAACGTTTGGAATTTACCTTGTAAGTTATCTGTTCTGTTCTTGGTTAGGAAATCCTTGATATCGTATCGAACTCTTGAAACGTAATGACGGACGAAAAACGAAAATTCTTTCCCTTTCCGGAAATATTTGTGACTCGCAAAATTCCCACTGAGTTTCTCTGTATGGAACACGATGGAAAATGTTAGGATTTCCATAAGTAAATATAAAGCAGCCATGCGCATGTCCATATCAAACCTTTCAGGGTCCCCACAGTTCCCTTTGCACTTCGTGACTCTTCGTCTAAGGTAGAGAAGATCCCGGGACGGCTTAGCAGCAAGTCTAAGATTAATTTATTATCTGCAAACTTGACCACCTCCATGTCAATCCCTTCTGCCATGTATTCCTGCAAGAAAGGAATGTCAAGGTCATTGACTCTTGGGAACAAAGTGTTACCTGTTGCTCCCATGCAAATACGTGTTGGTTGAAGAAGAACTGGAGTAGCTCGTTGGTAGTGTTGATGCAAAGCTGTTCCAATGAATTATTCGTTCCAGATCCAAATCCAAAGAGGTCGAGAATCCCTATGGCCCAGGTTGACCCGCTAGGAAATGAACAAAAGTTGGAATCATTTCTTTAACTGAGGATTTGACCTTACTAAGCAGTCCGACTGATGCCAAGTAGGCCATTAATTTGGGAAATTATCCATTGGAACAAGCGATTGTACAAAGCCGATGCAAAAGCATCTCGTCGACTCTTCGCTTCTTCTTTTGAGTTCCGACGGAGAAACGAATCGGACTTCTCAGTCACATTTGTAGTAGTCAAAACCACGCCGAGGTCACCAGCCGAAATCCCAAGGAGGGTTGCAACTGCGCCGAAGCAAAAATCAAATTCAGATAATACGTCATGGCGCATGCCAGTTTTCCTCTTTTTTTTCTTACCTGTTTTCAAGTCATCCATGTTTGTCAAACTGCAGGAATTTTCATCCCCAACGTCAAATTCAATTTCACCCAAATGGAGAATTGCAATCAGGATTTCATAAATTGCAAATATTTCCTCCGTTGTGAAACCAAGTGTGTGGAATCCCTTTTGGATTTCGTGGAAGCGATTAACGCTTTCCTGATAAAAAGTCAAGCATTTGTATAAGTACAAAACTGTAGTGCATTGTAGTATTTTCTCACCACTTGTGACACCACCGTTGGACTTTTATCATTCAGGTATTTATACGAAGATTTGAACATCTGCGCCCTTTCCGACCCATCCGAAGGAAGGCCTCGCAAAATGTAGTTGAAAATGTGGAAATTTGACTCATTCCTGTCATAAAAACGAATGGTTGTAAACATTATTCTTTTCATGAATTCCTTAGTGTTCTTACTGCGCCTGGCGAGCGATTCTTGATTCTTCTAGCATGAAAGCAAAGAGTTCAGCGCCAGTGACCTTCCCACTCTTGCTAAAGGTGAGGTCAAAGTATGACACAAATCGAGAAGCATTTTGATTGAATGGAGTCACGCAGTTCCCAAAGGCTTCAATAATTGGATTCACCTGAAGGATTTTCGCCTCTAGATTCCTATTGGGTGCCTTAATTGAAAGTAATTGAATAAAATTAGAGTTAATTTAAACCAATTAAATTATAATCCAACTGACCTTGCCCAAGTAGACAAGTTGCTGCAAGAGGTATTTCCCATTTGCTGATTTTCCAGCTCCGCTTTCTCCCGTGAGAACAAATGCCTGGTTCTTCTTTTGATGTAACATTGTGTGGTATGCTTGATCCGCTATGCCAAATATATGCGGTGGAACATCAGCAGTACAAGAACCACGGTACTTGAATTGATACTGAAACATATGTAATGTATGTTAATGTAATGAAAGTGGCGCCGAAGCAGTAGAGGTTTTACATAATCAGAGTAGATTCCCAACGGCTCTTGTGGATTAATCGCAAGGAAAATGTCTCCGACGTAAGTGTAGATACTCCTTTGCTCAAATCTTTGGTAAAACTGCTCCAATATAGTTTCCTAATGAAATAAAAATTGAACAGAAGTTGGCCATAATATAATAAGTTCACTGACCTCGTCTAAAGTAGGAAGAGAAGACAAGTCGTCCACAAACATAGTTTGAAGGGCCATCTTCCTGTCAGTTTTTAGTTTCCCGTGCTTTGTCGTCACTTCCGGTTCACGACGAACAACACCAAGGGCCTTTACCAGTTCCAGTTCCTTTACAATCGATCTCCTGATTGGATCCATTGAGATACTCAGTTTGGAGATGAACGGATGTTTCTTGATCTCCGACATCCAAGGGCGCATGTCGATGTTCTTCATTAAGCAATCAGTCACAAATTCGTTAAAGGAAGAAGACCATTTTGAAGGCTTCGATAGCGTCGGAGGAGGATTCCGTGGGATTTGAAATAAAACTCTCATTGGGTGCAAGTCGGCCAGTGGTGGTTCTCCTTCTGCCAGTTCAATGGCGGTGATTCCCAGTGACCAAACGTCAACCCGAGCGTCGTAAGAAATGTCGCTTTGGAGTTCACATGCAATGACCTAAATGGCAAAGAAACAGTGGAGGCAAATCCTTTATGGAATTCATTTCTTACTTCCGGTGGCATCCAAAATGGCGTCCCGACAGACGTATGTCGTTTCTCTTGTGGTGATTTCAAATGCGCTGCTATTCCAAAATCGATAAGTTTAACTCTCCCATCGTCCGTAAGTAAGATGTTGTGGCCTTTGACGTCTCGATGGATCACATTGTTCTCATGTAAGTGAAGCAATGCCTATCGAAATGATAATTTTAATCAACATTTCAATCGTGAATTGCCAATAAAATTCCTAATTTTGATCTTACGTCAATCACTTCGTGAAGAATGTAAGACAGCTGGACTTCTGTCAAATTGCGGAGTTCGTATTTTTTTAGAGCCAGAGCCAAATCAGTGACAGAACCTCCAGAGCAATACTGAAAAATGTCATTCAGAATTAACTTGAAAAGTATATTGTCCAAACTGTGTTAAAATAGTTAATAAAAATGGATGTTTTAAACCGATGTTGATTGAAAGTGAAACTTACTTCAAGGACGAACCAAAGCTGTGAGTTTTCTGGCCTTGGGGAAGAGTGGTAAAAGAGGCCATAAAAGTATGGAAGATTTGGATGCAAACTCAGGGATTTCAAGACGTCGTATTCATTCTCTGCTTCCTCCAAGTTGGCAACCAAGTTCTCCAGAATCTTAATCGCAACTTTTTGTTCTAAAAAGCACACAAAAATCAGCAAAAGACACGAAAAATGGAAACCTGAAAAGACGGAGGGATTACCGTTTTCAGCGTCTCGGTCAATAGCGAGATGAACTTGTCCATAAGTTCCTTCTCCAATAACTTCCAGCAGGTCGAATTTGTCCAGTGGATTTGGAAGTGAGTCCAAATCAATGGAGGTCATGAGCTCCATTATACGACAGTCCAACTGTCCAGAGCCAACTGCCCAGAACCCAAACAAGAGCTTCACAATTTGTCATTTTGTGGACAAAGTGTGAGACACTAATTGGATTAGAGAAACCCTTCTGAATGCAGACGACTATTATTGACTTTTAATAATATTCGACTTGTAGCCCTTCATAAGAGTTCTCTCCAAACACTAATTAATTAAATTAAATTAATAATACAAAGTAATTAATTTGTAAATCACAAAGTTTTAAAATGTTTTCTAGACCCTGAACACGTTTAGAAAGGCAGTTTTAGAGCTTTGTGCTGGACATCAGTCGAGTCATTATGCCTTTTTAAGACACCAAATTACAGAACAGGTACAGTTGGAAGTCACATAAGTTTATGTGTCGTCTTGGAACTTTCATAAGCAGCATTGTCTACGTTGGAACTTGATTTGTGGCCATGGCAATTGGCCATGTTGTCAATGGTCCAGACATTTCGATCCGTCCTAGGAGCTCCCTGAGGCGTACAAACTGTCGCTTGAATTCCAAACCGTCACCGCGGGAGAGGCGGAAGTCGAGGAGGCGAAGTCCGTTCCCCATCTCAATCACGCAGGCCTTGAAAACCAATTTATTCTTACGACGATCCGTAGAGGAAATTGTAATCTGTTGAAATAAATCAAAAATTACTTTTCATTTCTAAGAATTTAAAAGGTTAAACACTTACAGATAAAACTGGTTTAGACTGGATTTTCCACATGGAGCCCAAATCGTCGAGAACTTGAGTCAACTCCTTCATTGTATTCTCGATGGTCGTCGTTACAAAGAAACGAGTCATCCGTTTTACCCATCGCTGCGCCGGAGGACAATTTTTGGTTGGAGTAGTGGCAAGTTGGGATCCCAAGAAGAACGCATCTGAAGCTCCCACTGGTTGTGAAAAGCTAAAGACACACTTCGCATCCACTTCCGGGTTTGGCACGAGGTTTTGAATAGAGACGTCCGCTTCATCCTCAGATGGAAGCACTGTAGGATTTTTAGGTTATGAATGACCTGAGGTCAATTCAATTCCTCTAATTCTACATTACCTCCAAAGCATCTTGGTTCAGGCTGGGAGTAACACAACCTCGTAATCGAGTCCTCTAGCGCATGCGGGAGATTGGCTCCAGATGCCATTTTCTTTGTAACTGCAGACTCCGTTTTGTGGCCAATCGTGTCTATATAAAAGCAAAAACAAAACAAAAATTAAAACGATACAAATTGACAGAAAAAGCACCCATTTTTCATCAAATGCTTCAAATTTCTGGGAAATATTTTTTTATTTTTAATTTTTCATTGTATAAAATAGAATTCTGTGAGTTCAGTCGTACGTTCCAAGTGATGAAATGCACCAATGTGTGGCCCAGCTACAACTGTGCTCAGATCAATTATTAAATAATCTGAGTCACAGAAGTACCTGACCAAAGATTGAGCGATGTGACGTCGAGTGAGAGATCTAATACAAAAGTAAATGGAGCATGCGGAGGCACCAAGGTTGGAATTAAGGTGTGACTTACATCCGACTGGTCGTTTGTTCATCCAAGAATGGGCATGGATTTTCTCAAGTGTGATTCGTTTTGAGGCCACAGGGCATAGGATCCTTTTGATGAAATTAAGAGCGTTGAGATCCAACTTTGTCCAGGGCATGCCGTAACAGCGACCTTCCTTCCACATGTTGTAAGGGGCGCAGTCAACAGTTGGCCGATCCCACGGAAGCTCTAAAAACAGGAAATAATTTAGATCTAGTTTTTTTTTTGCAACGCGTGCTGAAGATAATTACCTCCTCCAAGAAGTGCCAGAAGAACAATCCCACATGACCAAATGTCTGCCGGAGTTGCCTTGTAAGGTCGATTGAGCACCTCAGGAGCGACATAAGGCAGTGTTCCGCATCTTTTCTCCAGCAAACGCTCAACCCCACGGGATCGGAAGACGGTCGCAAACCCGAAATCACTTAATTTGATTTTCCCTTGGGCATCCAGTAGAATATTCTCAGGCTTAATATCTCTATGGGCCACTCCAAGACTGTGTAAGTATTCGACTGCGGCAATTATTTGTCTGAAGTAAGACTGTGCCAGAACATGTGAAGCAACACCGACGTCGGGTTCTGAAAAACAAAAATCCACTTTAATTTCTCTTCTCCGTTTCTCTTTCTTAAGGAAACAGAAACTAAAATGAAGACTGAATAAGTCTGAAAACTTACCAATTAGGTCGTACAATTCTCCACCGCTGCAGTACTCGAGAAAGAGATACTCGATACATTTGTCCCTTCGACTTCCAAAAAACCTCACGATATTCTCATGGTTGAGCATCTTATGAATCTGGATTTCTTTCTTCACTATTTCTTCTGCTTCAGGATGATCCTTGAAGTTGACTGCTTTTAAAGCCACATGGTCTTTGGAACGGCGATTGACGAGTAATTTGACACTAGAAAAAAAGTGAAAAGAAATAATTTTCAAACTCTCAACGTCAGATAAGATTAGGAAAGCTTACTCTCCGAAGGATCCTTCGCCAAGGGTTTCTTCAATGAACCATTCTTCCACAAACTCCACCATGATGAAAGAAACCTGCGCAAATGAAAGATTCGTTAGCGGAGACTGATGCAACACACGGGACTGAGGATTGATTCACCATATTATAAAATAAAAAAGGGAAATAAGGTGTGTAGTTAATCCAATCCGGTGACTTTTCTAAGGTTCCTCCCCTTGTTACACAGAGAGGAGTGACACTTACACACGGGTGACTACTGGGTCCAGTCCCAGCATGCAGAGAGACAGGAAATACACTATCATCATCATTACACCAAGCAACCCTTCTTCCCCTTCCATCCTTACTATTGATCCACCGAATATTATCATGAGCCCCATCACTAAAAAAAACCCACTACCCACCCTAGCTGGAAGCTCAACCCCAACTTCCCAACAACAAGCAGATCCAAAGTTTACATCCCGTTGTTCGGGCAAGACGGGGGAAGAAGTGAGCCCAGGAAAAAATCCAATGAGTCATTCCGGGCAGGATTCCCAGACAAGGGAATTCACCCTCGCTTCTCTCCCCTCCACTTCTCCCTTCTTCCAAAAGTTTGTTACTCGTCTGGTCTAAAGTTAGGGTTGTCGCTGGAACTGGGAACAACTTCAGCCAGCCATCATTCTGGAAGTATAGCCAAGGATCCATCTTTTCTAAACCACACAAAGGAGTCATTCACATCACACCCTAAGATAAGATGAGAATCACATGACAACATACACACACAACAGTTACACAGTATGATTCACAGGAATTGTAAATGACTCAACGAGTGTCAATATGCTAAAGAGAACAATAACACATGTGTCAATGGCCTCATGAAATGGACTACGACGTAAATATGAGATGCCGCAGACATGGACTTATGAATTGTGTAGGGGACAAGGGTATAGTGGATTTCTGAGATATGAATGTTCAATTGAATTTTTAAGAATAATTTTTACTTACCCCTTGAGGATGACTGGTTTGAATGGAGTGACGTGACCTTTGGTGACCTGTGTAGTGTGTAGAGCCTTGATTAAAAAGTTGACAGCCGAGAAGGAGTGTTGTTCCGACCTGGAGGATCGAAAAGTGAAAGAAAGGAGAGGACGACGGAGGGGAAAAGAGACGCCGTTTCTCCCTCTCCAAAAAGAGCCAAGCCCTCATCAGACCCTAAACTTGCCAAATCCCACAGGACACAAAAGTGCATCAATTGGATGAGGAAAATGTGGCAAGTGACGTCTTCTCACCACTTCAACACTCTGCAATTCTCATCAAATGATTACAAATTAGTTGCACATTTTTGTACCTGAGCTAATAAAATGTAACTTTATACGTGGAATAAATGGATCATGTTTTAAATCTAATGCAGGATACACTGCTAAAATTATGTTGTGTTCCACTTTCAGTGTTATGATTCCTCCCAATTCTTTTTCAGGAAGGGAGAAAGTGTTCTTCACATTTGGGCGGGGTTTCAAGAAACTGTTAAAGTCACAAGAATAAAGTTTCCAAATTATAATCATATTTCACGTAAATTTTTTTTAAATAAAAAATCAATATGCAATAAAAATTAATAAATAATGATAATCGTAATAAAAGATATAAAATTAAAAAGCGATTTAGCACTGGGTCATTCATATTTTAATTTCTAAGTATATTCAAAGAAATTCATTTACCTTTAATAATCGGAAGCTTTGTTGCTTATTGGAAATGTAAATTCGATCTAAAACGATACAATTACAGCATCTGGGAATCGCAGTATTATTAACTTTTAACCCTTTTCATAAACACTTTCAAAATAACATATTGGAAACAAAAGGCAAGACAAATATTTAGTACAAACTACTAAACTAAAATGCAAAAAATAAAGTATTCAGTTGCAATGTATTATTTTCAAATAAATTTTGTCATCACCAACTAAAATTAAAGCTTCTGTTGCCAATCTGTCTGTAATTCTCCTGTCAGTTTCGGATTTTATTTAAATGTGACTGTGTGAGTAGACGTTTGTGTGTCTGTAACAGTTGATTGAGAGACTGGGAAGGGCCAATGGGAAGAGGAAATTGTCCCGCTCATATGCTCACAGAAACTTCAAAATGTGAATGGCGCCAATCGGTTTCTTGACCGTTACTTTTGACCTTCAATTTAAAATCCTCCTGCCTCGTTTCATTTGATTTTGGCATCAATCACTCTCGTATTTTCGTTTCCTTGAAGGAATACTCGATTGATCAAAGAAGAACGATTTTCTTTCATTCCAACTCCTCCTGGGCTGGGTAAGGCAATTACGTTTGTAAATGTTGTGCTGTTGATTCTCATAACTGTTGAGTGTCACTGATGAATAATTTGTATGATGTGTTAAGCTGAAATCAAGATCAACATGAATAGTAAATCCGAAACTTCAAGTCAATACCTCCAAAACGCATCCAGTAGTGCCCAGACACTCAGCCGCTCCTATTCTGGATCCGGTCTTTTGAACTCATCCTCATCATCAGCCCTGAATTCAAGCGGTTCGATTGGTCCAGGAGTCACACAGCGGTAAAATACCATTATCAACTGTGGTGACAAAAGGCTTAACTTTATTTCTTGTGTCCAGTAGAAAGACGTCACGTTTTGGTTCATTCGCCCGATCTCTACTTGCGAATGATTCCATAGGCAGCACATTGAGTCCGAATTCGGTCAAGGGAATTATGAATTCAACTCGTTCTCAGTTGGGACTTCCTCCGCTTGAACAAGAAGCTTCACCTCCTTATCCAGTGTCTGAAGGTTCATCTTCTTCTTCCTTGAATTCCAACTCTCCACCAAGCGTTCAAGATGAGAATATACTGCCTGCCGAAGTATCACAGCCGAATCCACAATCATTAGTCGATAAGGACAAGGATGTTGAGGACATTTACTTGTTCGCCCGAAGCAGCGTGAAACAGAAGCAGCCCCCGCCTGGAATTCTTCCAGTTTTCGCTGAACCCGTAAAACAGAAGAAGTCCCAGCCTGGAATTCTTCCAGTTTTTGCTGAACCCGTGAAACAGAAGAAGTCCCAGCCTATAATTCTTCCAGTTTTCGCTGAACCCGTAAAACAGAAGAAGCCCCAGCCTGGAATTCTTCCAGGTTTTGCTGAACCCCTGAAACAGAAGCAGCCACAATCTGTAATTCTTCCAGTTTTCGCTGAACCCCTACCACCACCTCCTCCGCTGCCGCCAGTTCCCCTTCCAAGAAACAGCGATGAAAACGCGCTTCAGAAGAATGACGAAAATGCGCCTCATAGGACTCCCACTCTCACTCCACGCCCTGGTGAAGCCGCCATCGCTGCAGTTGTTCCTGCAATGAAAATCAAGCCAAATCCCATAGTTGGTACTCCAGTCGGATCCAAAACATTTTGTGCTCCACCACCAGTCGCCCACCCAACATCTATTGGAAAACACAAATCGCTTAATCGATCGGCAAAAAAACCAGGCTCTGGATGGCGGTTTCCGACTGAAATGGTGAATGAGAAGGAGTACTTGATGTTAAAGCAATTAGGCAAAGGAGGTTCTGGAGAAGTTTCCCTTGTAAGAATAATCTCAATTTCTTTCTGGTCTTCATTACCAAGTTATTCTGACCTTCATAGGTTATGGAAAAAGAAACCCGAAGTCTGTTTGCCCTGAAAAAAGTGAGTATTTCAGGCCTTCAACCAAGGGAAATTGAAGAATGTGTCAACGAAATTAAACTTCTTCGTGAGCTAAGAGATACTGATTTGGTGATTCACATCGAAAGTTGGTAAGTTTAAGTTTTAACCTTCTAATTCGCGAGAATATTCCCTTGATTTTGGTTACTTTTTGTATAGGGAAATGAACCCGAGTGACAGGACTATCAAAATAGTTATGGAATTTGGTCAGTGTGACTTGAACAAGTCGATCACGGGAGATAAAATTCTGTCCTTGAATAAAGTGAAGGCCACATGGGAACGAATGCTGAACATTGCAGAAGCTATTCATCGGCGAGGTAACTTATTTCCAGCTCAAAAACGCAATAAAACACACTTTTTACATGATTTTCTCTATTATTAGGTATTGTTCATGCTGATTTAAAGCCTGCTAATTTTGTCTGGGTCGGAGGAAACTTGAAGATAATTGATTTTGGAATTGCAAACAAATTGCATCCCGATTTCACGAGTATTGCCACTCTCAATCCAAGGGGAACGTTGAATTTCATCAGTCCTGAAACACTTCGTCCAGATGCATTAGGGCGAACCAAGGTAAAAGCCTAGCTTATACTGTGCAATAAATCTAGAGAAATTAGTTTTATATTGTAATTGCTTTTATCCACAGATGAGTCCAAAATCTGACATTTGGTCGCTTGGCTGCATCCTTTACTTGATGGTCTTTGGGTGTACTCCGTTTTATGACATTACGAACCAATTCGCCAAAATCAACGCAATCATCCAAGGGGTCAATTCGTATCCTCCACTTCCGGCAGAATTTAAAAACTCTTCTGTAATTTCCGTTCTTCAGTTATGCTTCCAGTTGGATCCAAAACAAAGGCCTACAGCTACAGACCTACTCGCACACCCTTTTCTCCGTTAGCCAACTTAAAGAGGTAAACAAGCATCATACTTGATGACGTCGTACAATTTTATTTATGGCCAATTCTTTGTTTTTCTTGACAGAAGCCGAGTCGACGCCCACTTGAAGGACGTTAATTTAAGTATTATAAGAACCGTTCATATTTACAGCGTTTTATACGCTCGCCATCTCCTTTTCACTTATAACGAAATACGAAAACTCCACTTTTGCGACATAGTCGATAAGTCGTGTGGTGTTGAACTTAATTTTAACGTAACGAAAGTAAAAACATAACAGGCAAACAAAACAAAGAACAATGGGAAAATGGTAAGCTTTTTTCACTGTTTTCGAAAGGGGCTTTCCGTCGTTGCTCCAGGAAAGAGAATGGATCCTAATGGGACGAATGTAATCATTGCGTTTTTATTCGTCAGGAGACTTCCCCAGCTAGAAGAACCCATCATGTTATTCATCATGTTCCCAAACAGATTCGTAACTGGACAAAGTTAAATTTCAATTAAATTGTAAAATTAAGCTACAAATGGAACTTACAAAAGCGTCCTTGTATTGGTTCTGAGGGTTTGGAGTCATTGCCCTCATGCAACCTTCTAACCTGAAATGCCAAAATATCAAGTAAGCCACAGTGGGTTTCTCAAGAATAATTCTAATACCATTTTTACCTTGCTTGCAGGAAGTCCTGAAGAGAAGGTCAGGAGAGCCAAAGAAATGCACAGGAAGGTCAAAACCTTTGAGAATTTGATGATCATTTTGAGTCCAGTTTACCCGTGTCTAGCCAAACGCCAAACTCTTAAGAATTTGTGTTCCTTTTGTCTAAATGCACACTGCTTCCCAGATCCTGGTCAGTGAGTGTTATTTATAGGTTTTTCAAAAATTCTGATTAATTCCTAGGTGCTAATTGTGCTCAAAAAGTCATCGAAAGGTTCTTTTCCCTTTAGTCTTGGATGAAGCGGAATTCTTTTGGCATGTGCTAAATGTGTAAGTCTCAAAAAGTCATTCATTCTTTACTTTTACATTTACAATTACAACAATCAAAAAGACGTTTCTAAATTCTAAAAAGTCGCACGCACTTTCTGAATTTTCGCTTTTAGAACTACAGTCACATGGAGCCGGTATAAAGTTGATTGATTTAATCAGGAATTTCCCAATTCTGAATTTACATTTACTGAATAATTCATGGAATCAATAATACCCACTCATACGGAAATCATTATGCCAAAAGGCTAGCTCTTTGTTTTCGTCATCAAGCTTGGAAATAAGCGGAAATGACTCACTTTATTGAAAGAAAAATACCATACTTTGCAATTACTAATTCAATTAAGCCTAAAATAAGGTAAAAATGTAGGCTGGAAAAAGGTATAGGAGAGAAATGCATGTAACACTTTGCCCCTATGATTGCCAATTGCCAATTTAACTTTCAAGCTCCAATTGAATTACTAATGAATCCAACTTTTTTAAACAATTTTCAGTTGAATTGAGCATTAGCAATGTGCGTATGTCAGGCGACATCGTTTGCCTAAGCTGTAGCTGCAAATAGACAACTTAGACTTTGACGCGTAAGGAAGAGAGGATTTGGATTGAATCCGATTAGTAATTGAGATCGGGAGTAACGACCGAATTTCTTAAGAAGGAATCCTTGTGAAGTAGAAAAGAGCTCAAGGGAGAGGAATAAGGAGACTTGTCATTGGCTCGTGATGATCTCCACATCCACTTTTCTTCTTCCTTCGACTGTCGACCCAGATGTCATTTGGTTATAACGAAATTGGTTTATTATCATTTAATCCCTGATTAGGAATTAATTGCTTCTGGTTCATAATGGAGAAGAGTAATTAAGCTACGGTCGGGTGACGTCGAGGTTCCAAGCAAGGACAGAATTGCAAAAACATCACCCACCATACCTTACTTACCTGATACCTCCGCCCTCCTCATGTTACAAAAGCACCTCTTCAGCTTTTATTAACACAAAGAAACCCTCCAAGTTGTGAGTTTTTTGCACTAAATTGGCTTACTCAGTCACCAAGTCCATTCAGTGATTCCTTGTTTTTCAGCAACTTCAATCTCCGCCTCGGGGCCATCGAGACTACTGATCAAGATCCAACTTATCGCAAATGACGTCCATCCATACAATCAAATTCACAAGAATCCAGGAATAAAGGAGGAGTGAAGTGAGGCAAAAAGTCAAATCCCCAGACGTCGTCTGTCAGCCTGAAATGAGTAAGCACTGACTCTCCTGGAGCAGCTTCCGAGAGAGCAGTTTCCATCCTGTAAACGTTTTTAGCAAGATTGTCAAATCCTAGAAAAGTTCCAGCCATGATTTTCCTGGTGCCATTTTTTGTGTGCATTGTGCCAACCTTTGAATCACCAGTGACAACACCCACTACAACAGCTTCAGTCATTTCCGAAATCCTCCCTCCTAATGACATCCTCAACTCCAAAGTATTTGGTCTGGAAACGAAACCAGTGACACGACCGAATGCAGAAGTGTCATACTTTTGGCATCAAAAGGGAAAGGACCTGATTCCCTTTCTGCCAGAGTCTCCAGATCCTACGTCCCTCGTAGGGCCAAAAACCCGGCCTACTTTGAATGCCAACGGGAATGGGGACCGTGTTGTCCTAATTCATCGGATCACTGACGACCCCGATGAAATCCGAAACAACCGGAATGAACTGAACAGCTACAATGGCTTCAGCCGTGGTGGGAAGAACATGAATCCAGCAGGGGATGAGAATTCAAATGTCTTTGTCTTTTGCCTCATGTTCTTATTTGGACTTATCATTTGTGGACTCATTTGGTGCCTCTGCACTGTCAGTCGACACCAAGTCGACAACGCAGATTCATTCAGCTCTAGAAGGATGAACTCAAGGTTCAGTGACAGGTACGTGTTACTCATACAATTTACAAATACAATTCAAATACAATTTACATCTTTTTTTGTTTTTTATAGACGTCGTACTGACATCGAAGTGATCCTTCCATATTCCCCTGATCTGCCGCCATCTTATGACGACATTGTCGCTGATTTTGAAAAACTGGGAGCTCAGTGTATCCTTCCGAGTTACAAAGAAATCATGACTTCAAAGAACCATTATGTAGCAACCAATGGAAACTCTTCTCCACCGCCGCAGTACACGAGTCCTGTAGGCTCATTTTCAGCTCAAGGGACACTTGAGTCGGAGCCAAGTCTGACTGCAGCGACAATGCAAATTTAGCATAAAAACGGAATCTCTTGCAAATAATTTTAGGATTAAGACCCAGTTCTTTCATCATCAGCGTACCTGGTTAAGAAATAGCTTTCCTATTAGCATTTGTTTTGTGGCCAGTGACTGAATTTTATTGGTGAGTGTAGCAACTTTTTACAGAAGATATTAAATCGTTGAGTCCTATTTTCCGTAACCGAGGAACCATCCCGGTGTTCGGTTCAATCCGGACGCAGTAGCCAGTGCAGTTTTTGAATTCACAGACGTCCACACAGCGCCAGTGGGATTCAAAAGAAGAAGCCCAATTGGAATATTCATCTGGAATGTTTGAGCACTTTCGACCAATCACGTGGTTGTACATGTCACCTGCACGCAGCCGTATTAGAATTTTGAACCAATTTAAAAAAAAATGTTTCTTACCTCTGAAATTTTCGTTTTCGTATAGCGTCACGTGCGGTGCATTTTTCATAACTTTGTGTGGTTTCAAGGACCTCTGGGTTGCAAATGAGGTCGAGAATACGAGCACTAGGAGTAGAACCAGGGCCATTTTGATTGTGTCTTGAACAGTCGAGTCCATCTTCCTGTCTCTCGAGTCACACGCACACAGACGCAACTCCAAAGGCAATTCGACTTCCAAATATTAACAATTATCCTGGGAATCCCACTGTGATATAATCAAAGGTGACAATAAGTTACTTGTAATGTAACACACGTCCATAACTTTCAATTTCGTTAACTAAAATGTACACAGGCATCAATTGCTGGCCCTTTTGCAGCCAGATTTTACTAAAGTGAAACTCTTAAGCCAATTGCACAGTTGGCAGTGAAAGTTTATTTTTGCTCATCGCATATCCTGTTTGAGTGAACAATCAAAAGTTCATTGTTGTTGACTTTGACTCTTCTCCAATGCTTTTAAAGCCAATTTAACAAAGCTTATTTCAAGATTGCGTGCTTTGCTCTTTCTGCATGGAATTCATTATCAAAATTGCCATAACTCCCAGACCTCCATTCAGACATTTTCTTTTGAAAAACTGCGTCGTCTGATGAAGCAGTTGTTTTCCATTTCTCTGTAAGAAATGGCATATTCCTCTGCTTCTGAAGTTTAATTCTTTTTGTAATCTTGACGTAATTAATTGGAAATTATTTTACAACTCCATTACATCACTTTTCTTAGGAATCATCATCAAGTGACGTCAGAGAGGGACTCTATCCCAATCAACAAGGAGAGCATCAGATTCATATTCAGGTTTCCTATGGCTTCCTTTGACTCTTCCCTACATGTGCATTTAACTTCTGTCCTATTTTTTGCAAACAGGAGTATAGTGTGCCAATTGAAGGCCATTCTTTTATCATAAGTTTCATTAACATTCGACATGTGAGTGAGAGTCTACTGGAAAAATGTAAAGAACCTTCTTCCGCAGCGTTTTGTGTTAAGTGTGTGCATAGTTTCTAATTATGGAGTCACTTCAGTCTCCAAGGGCTCCATTGGCTACGCTCTTCTTCCTTTTCATTTTGATTGGACAGTGCATTCGGATGGGTGTTTGACGATTCATATCTTCCTCTTCACCAAGATGGTAAAGTGAACTTAATTAATTAGTGTAACCTATGTGTTGGTTAAATTGGGTTGATTTTAACTTATACTTTTGTAATTTCAGAGAATAATGTGACTATAATTGTGCCTATAAATGGATCCACTATTGATCTCGCTGTGATTCCAAATCACTTTGTCAAAATTGAGCTTTCACACCCTCAGGGTGGGTCACCTGATGTCAAGTTCAAGGTCACTCCGCCCAAGGACAATGGGGTCATCGTCAACATCAATTCTATGGAGCTACGCAGTGGAATTCCGGCCATTAGTGCAGAATCCTGCTTCGAATATATCAAGGTAAACTATTAAAAAAAGTTCCCCGCTTTGCTTTGCAATGGAAAATGGAGGTTGAAGTCAAGGTTTGGATTTTTATTAAAGTGGAGAATGAGTTTACTAATTTGTGGTTCAATTAATAGTTCGGTGCCGTTGGGAAGTCGGAAGGAACCCGCAATCCTTTTGCTTGTGGAACTGTGACCAATGACAGGAATGAATTGGTCGGACACCGGAGTTTTGTGACAAAGATTAACGAAAGTGCCCTGGTCCATGTCCATTTCAGCAACTCTGACTTTAGCCTCTCAGTATTTGAACAAATGTACGGCATTCAGAATTCAACGTTTACTTTGGACATCACTGCATACTCAGGTTATTAGCAATTAATGCCAATATTGGAAATATTTATTTAATTTTCTTTTTTCTTATTGTTAGATTGTACCAATGGGTTTAACCCAGAGGAGCCTTCGTTCGAATGCAGTCGTGACATTTGTATTTCTCCACCATCCCTGAAATGCGATTCGAATTACAACTGTGCGTTTAGCAATGTGAACAGTCTGCTGACTACGAGGGATGAATTCCACTGTGAAATACGCAAGCGTGAGTCCAACGCTACTTCAACAATCTCACCACCAGTCAGACCATTTCTACCATTTGATGTCTTCGGCCCTTGGAAGTCCAAAGTCACCACCACCACTACCACCACATTGAAGCCAATCTTTGTCATCAATTACTACGACCAAGGGGGTGGTGAGGATGAGAAACGAAATGATAATTCAGGATGGGCACAACAAGTGCCGTTATTCACGGTGCTCATCATATTCATTGCTGTGGTCTGCCTTTTATTTGGGACGTGCTCATTCCTTGCAAAAGTAAACACAAATAGACACTTCCCGAGACCAACGCCCAGACCCATAATGCATGAATTGGGGTAAAATCCACAATCCTTTATCATTTATCTAATGCTTAATTGATTAATTGTGACTGTAGGATGTCCCATCCGTATAGTATTCCTGCACCAGAGGGCATGGTCTACTTTTATCCGACTGCGGACAACAGGGTTTACCACCACACAAATGCACCACCACCAGCCTATCAGGAGGCAGGGACGCCTGAAGCTCCGCCTTCTTACTCAACCTTATTCCAAAAGTCACCGTCCATTATCACAGTCACACCCCCAGTGCCTTGCGCAATCGCAGGACTTCCTACTTCAGGTCCTGTTGGGGACAGTGACACAGTCCGTCCTAGGTAGCTACACACGAGAGATAGGGAAAACTTCAGTTAAATCTCTGATTCTTTTTTACATTGAAACTTTTAAACTATTTGAATTTGAGATTCAAATTTCATTAATGCAAACAAACATTTAAACTATGAGCACAAAAGTCAGTTGACAGAATAGTCTGAGTTATGACCTACATTCTAATTTGGAAGTAAAAATGTTCAACTTTTTTCTTAACTTCACTGATCTGTGTTTTATGAATTATTATTTGTTAAACAAGTTGCAAAAGGAACGAAAGTAACAGACGTAACTGTAACTGAACAACGATGTGTTTAAGCTTTCATTCGTCAAAATTGGAAAAACTTCGTAAACAGAATAAATTGAAACGTTACCCATTTGAATCGCTAGTATCATGTAAGGCTTTAGTGCGACGATGAACTCCAGTTCATCTGGCTCTGGCCCATCCAAATTCTTTTTTAGTTCAATTTAGAGCAAAGCCGAGGATGCAAACGGTCTTATGCTAAATGCAGTGTTAAATTGATTTAGAATCAAGATCCCATGGTGAATTTTAGACACATTTTCCTTAATCCAATTATTTACTTTACTAATTATTAAGCAACGGAAGGAGTCTTAATTAGCCACATTTCAATAAACACCAAGAAAAGAGTCTCTCAGAAGCCTGGAATTTTTAACTTTGTCTTGTGGTCATATTCCACGTGTTTTTAGATTCAATTCTCTTACGAGGCAACGATGAACGTATACTTGAAGGCATCCTGACTACCTGCTCTACCGAGGAGAGATCGAATCGTGACCAGAGATTAAGACAATGGTGATGTGAGTTGTGGATTCCAAGTGTTGTATTAATTATTTGACGATTAAGACAGTATAGTGCATTTTGGACATATTTTCCATAATCTCGATTAGTTTCTTACTAATTACGGAGCAACGGAAATACTGGTGATGTGATTTATTGTGGATCCAAAAGTCTTGTACCAAATCTAGTGACCCACAGGCATTTATTTTAATTAATGTAAAGTTTTCCTTACTGTAATTAATTTAATTATCGATCTTTTTCAGCAGACCCAATTAGCAATATGTACAAACGACAAGAGAAGAAACCAGTACCTTCACTGCCCCTGATTAGAAGACACTTTGAATTATTTGTGCCATATTGGACGTATTTTCAGATTCTTTGGAAGTGATGGAGATACTAAAAGGCGTTCTTGTCTACTTGGGACTCTTCAAGGTCTTCATCATCATTGTAGGACAGTCAATTCCAGGGGTATTTCATCCACCTTCAACAATTCAAGTTTAATTAGTCTTCAAATTAATTTATATATTTATTGCAGTGTGATGGACACAGTTTGGAGCTAATTGGAAACAGGGAATTTCGTCCACTGGAAGAATTCCCGGGGATTGATCCCAAAATGAAGGCCAATTTGATAAGACTCCGAATCGAAAACTACCATTTTGAACCTGATTTCCTGCTCGATTCTTTAACTGGCTGCAATGAATTGGAATATCTTTCTCTTGTAGGCGTAGATTGGAGTGGTAGCTTTAGGAGGAAAATTGTTTTAGGAAACCTCAAAAGCTTTACTTTGTATCGAAGTTATTGGACATTTGCTGACAGTTCAATTGAAGAATTGATGTCATTCCTCTTCTTCAATGAAAATCCAAACCATGTAGATGGCGCCGTGGAGGTAAAGATTGGTAGCAATGAAGGAAGCGCTAGTTTATCCTACGGTGACGACTCCTATGATCAATACCTTTCTATTGTGGCAATTCCTATTTGTGTAACCCATTTGTTTACATTTGACTCTTTATTTGCTCTCGGAAGTACCATAGATGTAAGACTGTTTGACGGAAGAGGAGTGAAAAGGATAGAATTAAGAAAGGAGACTCTAAATTTAGACGAAATGAACATATTAATTTCAAAACTTGTGGACGTAGAATCATTCATTGTAGACTTCAGTGAAAGGCAGTTGTGGAAACTGGATCTAAGTGTCTTCCCAAACCCAAACATTCTACGGAGGTTGGAAATCAATGATGTTGACATTGTTGTTACCAATCAAACTAGTTTTGAAGTATTACAGGGATTGGATCTCCACCACTCACACGTTCCTTTTAATCTGGCAGACATCTCCACAAGTAGTTTGAAAATCCTTGTATTAGAAAATGTACAATTCTCGTCAGAGTTTGTTTTGGAAACATTTCTAGAGAAACTGAGTAAGGTAGAGTATATTACTATTGAAGATCTCTCCATTAACTCATTCGATATCAGCAGTTTGGAATCTTCAAGAGAAACTTTACGGTTCATAACTCTGAAGAATATGATAATCACCACTAGTAAAACTGTGAAGCTAAGCAGTGTGAAATCCTTTTACTGTGAACCATGTACAATTGATGCGTCTGTTCTTAATATATTTTTGGAAATATTTCCTCGTACGGAGGAGTATGTTTTCGATGGTGTTGTTGATGATGAGTTGCTACCACAAATATTGAACTCTTCTGCCAGTCAGTTGGACCTTAGGAATGTTGATCCAGCGGAAGGGACAGCTCTTGGTGATTTCTTCATACAACTGAACATACCATTGAGAAAGTACATTAAAGTATTTATTAAGTTAGTCAACGGAAAGTGGGAGTGTGACCTAATGTGGCCGTTATATGGACAAGACTATGTGATAGGCTTAGCTTATAAAATAGTTTTGTCAATAGTTTGTGTAGCTGGAATTATTGGTATTATCCTCAATTGTAT
>VNWY01001054.1:0-21925 GCA_009869845.1 Pseudachorutes palmiensis | reverse complement strand
AGCTCCTGTGATTGAAAACAAATTTCCACTGGCTGGAACTGGGGATATTCGATTGGTGGGCAATGGAATGTCGGACAACTAATTTTCCCGACACATAACGCCTTTGGAGGCCTTGGTGCGCATGCAAATCCTTTGGAGCTTTCACCTCTGGAATCTTTACAAGAATTTATTTTGGAGACTGTACAATGCTTTGGCTTTGTTTTGCAGCGACACTCTCCAGAACATGGATTCGGCGTTCGATGTTCAACGATGCGGTCCAACGGTTGAGGTGGCGGCGGCGGGATATACATTACAGAAGTATGCCGATTTTCCACGCAATTTTTCTGTTGCTGCTGCATTCTTGTCTTTTTCTGGAACAGACGTGTACGTTGAAAGACTGGAATGCGACTGTCCTTGTTAGAAAATCAATCACTGCTGAAATACTAGGTTGAGCGTTGTTCCAATTCCGATATAAGCTCACACTTCCGGTAGAAATGTGAACGCGGAAAATGACGATATTTGTAAATGTTGCATAACCCATGAACAAAATCCTGTTCTTGAACTAAATTAGTCAATGTTTACCAGAGGTGGTTGTCAAATCGTTAAAATTATCTTGTACCTGATCCCAAGCCACAAGCCTATCATTTGACAAATATGACGAACTGCTTTTCAGAATTTTTTAAATTACGAAAACCGTCAATGGAGACGGTCAAAATCAGGTCGGAGTTTACGCATACTTTCGCTATCCAATTTTTCATTGGGAAAGAAAATGTGTGTTGGCACCTTGGGTCAGACTACATATAGTGGCCCCAATTGGATCGCGCAGCGACCTTTCTCATGCGCAAGTAAACATAAAATTCATCCCAACATAACAATTATTAGAGATTACAGAATTTTCCAAGCGGGGCCGCTATACGTAAAATCCAACAAGCGGCAGAAGTATCGTGTTGCCTAAACGTAATCTCCACGTTGACGAAGCGAAGCTGAGCCCGGAACCATGGATTTCATTGCGCTGTGCCTACGGTGTCTTTTAAATTCGAAATCCTTCCTTTGGACGAAATAAAAAAGTATTTTCCTATTTCTTTGCGATTTCAAGTTCCAGTCACAATAATTCATCGACAATAGATTCCTGTGTCAAACTTTTCCCAAAATTCCATGTGAAAGTTCAGACGCGCGTTGTTTCAGGTTTACAGTGGCATTTTCCCCGTCATCTTTGGAACTACGATTGCGCTTTATAATCAGCAGAAAACGCTCGGAAATACGAGCAGGTGGCGCGGATTACTCCTATTTTTTGTTTGTTGAAACTATAGGAATCAAACCAACATTATAATTTCAATTATTACTACAATTATAATTATTTAATTATTATTCATATTATTAGTATGTTTTATTATTAAAAATCTAGTACAAAATTATTACTAAAATAAAATTAAAATGCCCAGCTCTGATGTACAGGCCGCGCAGAGGGTAGGTGGGTGGCGTGTTGGCCACCCGCATAGCGCAGCGCAGCTTTCAATTTCATTTGAACAGAAATTGCTCTTTGACCTCCACGGTTTTTCCAATTTGGACTGATTGGTAATTCGGTCATTGTTAGAAATGAACGTGATCCCACGAATCCAGAGGTCATTGACCACCAGTCTCCGACGGAACATTGGATTCTCTGCCGTTTTAGCCCAAAAGGGTCAGGCCACCGACTCTGTTCAAAAGCTCTTCATTCAGATGATCAAAGAATACGACCAAAAGGCTAAGTAAGTTCAGTACTATTCAGTAAAGTTTTAGCATCAATTGAGATTAAGATTCATAATCTATCACACCTAACGTAAATGTTTGGGTTTGAGCTTTGTAATTATCTCAATCTCCAGGAAATTCCGTTAATTCGAATGATTTTAAGACGATTCAAGTTGAAGGATCTATTCTAATGTTTCTTTATTCTTTACTTTAGATCTTCCCCAGGGAAGCTGGTAGATGCCTCACCAGAAATTGAGAAGGAGCTAAAGCAAGAACTGGATAGAATTACACGAATGTACGGTGGGAAACCTGGCGATGATATGACAAAGTTCCCTACCTTTGATTTCAATGGTAACGGCGACTATGATACCTCAGAATCATTTGTTTTTAGTAATTTGATTAAGTTATTCTCTTGTTCTATCCAGATCCACAGTATGATCCAATCAATCTCGGCCAGCAGTAAGATGTGGATGTCAGCAAACGTGACACAAAGTGCAAGGTCCATCATAAAGAGCACGCAGTCAAAAAAGTAGTAAAGTCTTCAAACCCCTAAAATATAGGTAGTCAAACCATTACTATCTGTGGAAACAAGCAGAAGCAAAAATATATACCAAAAGTGAATGATTCGTCACTCAACTTAACTCTCCAGTTTCTTTGTTTTGCAAGGCAGGTGTATGCAAATTATGATTAGGCTAAAGGAATTTGCATTTGCCTGGATTTTAATAAGTCGTATATGTCCTCAAGCAATCCCATTAACCGAAACTTCTTTTTACGGAAATTGGTAATTTTATTGAAAGTGCCGACGCAGGTGCATCACGATATTATTTGTTTTCCGTGTGGGTGTCTGCGATCGTTATAATTTCTAGTGGACTGGATTCTTTTCAGCACATTTATTTAATTAGGTTCGGAAGTTGTTATCGTGATATCACGTCATTAGAATCCAGTTTTGCAGGAGATAATGAAGCCCTTCATTAGCATCTTTGAAGGGAGTGAGTGGAACACTCAGGGGGAAATTACTATTCTGGACGATCTTCTTCGGACAAATGGAAATTATACGAAGAGTACATAATGGCATCAAAAGGATAAAAATTGTAACTAAAGGGCTCCAATTTGAACTTTTAAAGGTCACTGTGCTCTGGCAGCTGCTCTTGTTGAATTTTTTCATCCTTGCATCTTGCATCATCAGCATTCAGTTATCATTTTCGTCTAACTTTTACTTTTTATGCTGAAAATGTAACTTTCCCAGTTCGTAACCTTCGTGTTGTTCTTCGCTTTATCTCATTTAGCATAATTTTACGTCATCAAGTTTTCAAAGTCAAGTGGTTATCGCTGAATGTTGAAAATAGCGTCAGTATGAAGCTCCACCGAGAAAGTTTTGATGGGGAAAGTAATAATTTCTTAATTGGAAAAGTTAAGTCATCTCTCCGCGGAGAGCTCCGCTAAAAGTTAAGCATTTCCTTGTCGTACTTTTTAATTGTTCTAGGCGTGACGCTAGAAGCGTGGCTATGTAAAGGGAAGGAAGGAATTAATTAAAATTTCCTGAAAGGACTCGCTGCGGATGCAGAGGCGGATTGTTGTCATGGACAACTTTTTTTCCTGCGTGGGTTTATCGGATTTTCCATTTCTACTTGGAAGGCGTTGATGGTTATAACATTTGTGACAAGAAATTAACAGTAGCGTGTGATAATTTGTTCTTAAAATGGTCATTTCTATGACTTGATCCTGGAGAAAATGGATGTGGGGTGGTGCCTGTCATCAAACACCAATCAAGTTTCTCACTGAGGAAAGTGGAAATCGTGATTTGTTTTTTCTGAGGAAAGCAGCCTTCTGCTGATAACAAAACGCTGGACGGTGACTGCAGCTGGAATAAATCAGTTGCTGCAATCCGAGTTGTTGTGCAGACGCAATGTCTGGTCTAAAGCACCCCGGATTTTATTCTTATTCAAATTAAGTTGGAGGATCCAGGGAAGGGGGCGGATCGAAGGGCTCCTTGAAGCTCCTTCTTCAAGAGAACAAGACTTGATTTTTTCTATTTAATGCAGCCGAGTCCAACAATGAAGGATGCAATAATCAACAAAAAATCCTTTTAGATGATGCTTTAGGAAAAAGTAAAAGTGCGTCTGTCTGTGGGTCGTTTTCATTTTCAAGCAATGGAAGAAAACCCTGGGATTCATTCATTTTGTATTCACTTCAGCTCGGCGAGATGATGCAAAGGGGTGTAATTCATTCAAGGTCTCTGCCAAAGTACCCGGGCAAAAAAGCTGTCCCTGCGTGTGTGCTCGATCACTTCAGGTAGCTACTGCAACTGCAATAAAGCCTGATTGGTCCTTTGGATTTTACACTTTAAGGCGAGTCGCTTGACACATCAAGGTCAGCAACACGTGGCTTTAAGTCCCTTTGCAGGGAGGAAGGAAGATGCAAAGTGCTCGTAAAATAAACTCGATTTATCGTGGTTTTGTATTCCAAGAATGACACCAAGTGTGATTACAAGCTTCCGTGCTTTATCCCGGAACCCGGCGATGCATTTTAAATAGCTCCGCACCAGCTTAGGCAATTGTCCGTCAGAATAATTGTTACTGTCTGATGTCTGAGCTTGAATCCTTGGTTACTTGTAACCAATTATATTCGCTTTTGCAATCATCAAGCAACAGTCAGCGGGAGTGAGTTGGACAAGCTTGTTGGACGCCATTGACGTCGCACGCTTGTCACTCAGCAACGGTGGGGGATGATTCGAACACTTGCTCCAAACCTTTTTAAGGTGATCTGCCTTTTATGCTTTGGAAAACCAGCGTGTGGAACATATCATGTCGTCTGGAAATTTAAAAAAAACGGACTGCTTATGATGCTGAGAAGGCTTTCCAAACATTTTCAAGAGATTATGAAAAAGATGAGGCGTCCACCAGAACCCTACGGATTTCAAGGGTCCCTTCACTAATCCAGATTTTGGGAAGAAGATCATAATTTTAGTTTCCCAACTGACACTTTTGGATTTTTTTAAGATTTGGGAAAGTGAAAGCTTCTTGAATTTCGTCGAAAAAACGGAAATCTGGGCGCACAAGGTTGACCTTAACCTTGAGCTAGCAAGTGTTTAATTTTCTGAAGGATTTGACATTTCTTTGCCGAGGGGTTATAGGCACGTAGCTCCCCAGTAGACACGCCCCGTACCTTACGCACACAGTTTGACGCTACGCAAAGTGTCCATTTACTGCCGGGTGGATTTCGTTAAGGGTTGAATCTCCATCTATTCTGATCTCCTGCACGCAATTATTATAATGAGTGTTGGTAAAGTACCATCATCGTCACCATCCTTTTACTCTTCTGTCAAGATTAACAAAAAATCGGAGAAAAAATTAACTTCAAAGTTTACAAATGGTGACTGGTCCTACGGGGATCTGGAAGACTTGTCAGGGCGGATGCAACGCACATGCAAGTCGAGCAGCAGGGGATGATGCGATGATTTTTTGTCCAGTCCAAGTCCATGCTCTCATCTGCTATACCTCAATTCCGACTGTTTATGTACACCGAAATGTTATTATTAGAGCATGGTTTATGCGTTCGATGGAGACGAACTTCAGGGCACCATGTCAATCTGGATCCGCAGGAACTAGTTAAACACTATACAAGTTTTTCTTCAAGTCCCGACACTATATTCTCCGTAGTCCTTAGTTTATTGATGTCGACAGTATGTCAAAATCTGGAGAAGTGAAAGACCCCTTCCCCGAAGCGTCGTTCTTGCTGCCAAGTAGCCTTCGCCATGTAGTGCGTCGTGCGTCGAAATTTCCATTTCTACAACATTGGGATGAAGCGACAACCCAGAGCGTCTCTCGATGCGTCATCCACATCCCCTGAAAAGGCAAAATGAGGACAAAAGGACCTTCTCGAAAACTATAAACTGGCTCCTTTGTCAATTCTAGCTTTAGAATTTTAAATGCCAAGCCTTAAAAGGGATTTGAAGCCGAGGGACACTCAATGTGTGAATAATTGACCCAGGGTGGAAGGAACACACCCTGGGAAAACGAGCAGGTTTCCCAAAATTTCAAAGATCCACCCCAAAAAAGCCACACCATCCTTGAAGAATTCATCTTCTTCTTATGTCTTGTCGAGTCAAAAGCTTCCTAAAGGATCAAGTGAAAAGGTTAAAGCAGGTCAGGAGCAGATGTAGAAATTCGGCCTTTTTCAAGAAGATTTGACAATATTGGGATCCTCGTATTGGTTACAATGTCCATAATAATATCCTTGGGAGTGGTTGGGACGGACCCTTCATATCCAGTTCCAGTCGTCGTGTCCTTTCTCTGTTGGACATAACAAAAGGCCTAATTGTTCACTGACCAAAAGTACACACCATCATGGGAACCTTTGAACTTTACAGCGGTGGCCTTCGATTGTAAATTCTTAGCAGCGGCGTAGTTATTTGGGTCGAACTTATTTGTCCTAGTTGTGTAATTGACGGCTTTTATTTATTGATGAGGCCATGCGTGACAGGAATTATCATAAAATAACATAAACTGTTTGTTTTCACGTGTAAGCTGAAATGCGACGATTTTGTTTTTATTCCTTCAAAACAAAGGCTTTGAGTCTAGGGCAGTAAAACCCATGCCGCAGGATAAGCGCCATGTAAAGCATTCATCCGCTCCCTGGAGAAAGCCAAGAGGTCATTGAACTTTCTTAAAATTCAAGTCACACTTTTGCGATAAACATCTTAGCCGTCTGGCTAGTGTGGTAAGAATTTTGAATTCACAAAAACACTTCACTTTGTCCTCGACAAAGTGATTTTGCTCAGGTGTTCAATCTAATAAATCTTCATTTACATTAAGTTCAGAGTGTAAAAAAAAATCTTGAAAAGATGCACTTGGGTTCTTTGTGAAAAGAGACCTTCTTTTAACATCCCCTTTTGCTGTTTTAAGGGTCTGAAAATATTAGGGGAAGGTGGTTGAGAGCGCTAAAACGGACCCTTGTAAACAGCTTAAGAATACGATTTTACCCACGCTCATTTTCAGAGTTAACAGTGTACCAGTGTACGTCCCCAGCTGGGGAATAATCGCTAAAGGCGAATGGGGATAAGGAAGTAATTGCCACTTACGCTGTTTACGATGTTGTTACAATACTATGATTTTCACTTGCACTGCTAGAACACTTGGCTGGGAGGAAAATCGATCCTTTGAAAAACAAAAGCAACATAGACAAAAGAAAAACAATGAGAGTCCAAATACTAAATGGATTCTTCCATAACCTTGATTTTCTGCAGTTTAATCTAATAAATTGCATTATTCAGTGACATTATTTCTTCACAGATAAATTGAAGAAATAAGTATCATATAGTTTTAAATTCAAAACTGGCGTATGCGCAGTTGCAACAACTTATATAAGTCACCTCAAATAAAAATTCAAAGGGAATAACTTTAGATTTAATCCTACTTATTAAATTCTTCAATAACCTTGGCCTTTCTAAAGTTAAACCTCATAAAACTATTGACTATTCATACTATTAATAAATCATTGACATGGACTGCTGAAAATATCTAGTTTTTAGTGTAAACGATAGCTGATGAGAACAGCGCATGCGCAGTTTAGGCCACATAAGTGGTCTTGAAGCAAAAATTCGCGAGAAGGTTGCAATTCCTATTAGAAAATTCTCACGTTTCCCCTTTTTTCATTAAACTTGACAATCTAAACTGCTAAAAGCATCTAATTTTTCAAGTAAAACGAGAGCTGATGAGAGCGGCGCATGCGCAGTTTTGGGCACTTTTAAGTGGCTTACATAATTCTCACTTTTCCCCACAATTTTTTTTTGATTTTTCATCCCCCTCCCTTGAGCGCGACGCTTGCACAACATCACTCGAAAATCGGAAAATCCACGTGTTTTCTCTTTGTTTTCATTTTACCTGGTCAAAAACAGATTTTAATTGATGATTTACCTAATTAGAAGAGCACAATTAATTAGTCAAGGTTCAACCTCCCACGAGCAGCAAGTGTCTTTCATCACCGTTGGTTCTTGGTAAGTCACATAAACTTCGTGACATGGTACTTTCCCCGGTGTCAGGAAGGAAGACGGATGAGGCTTTATTATGACCAGAAAAAGCAATTTGTTCTGATTTATTAGTCTGTTTATTGTTTATATTCTGTGTGGTATGTTAGCTATTCTATTTCCTAATTTATCGGTCTAGTATGGCTTTTAATTTAGTTTATTTTTCCAGGGTACCTACGTTCAATGTGGATGGAAAGAACTGAAATGTCATCGCTCCTGCCTGGAGAGGAACTGTAAGCCTTGAATTTACGAATATAAGAAAGAATGATGATTTGCAAGGATGGTACATTACGTTATTTATGAACTTTGACCGGTTTCAGAAGTTTGAGATTGCTAAATGCTTTCTGCCTTGCTTTTGCAATTTTACTTATTTGGCTTTTCACCCTCGTCCGTTTTTAGTATTTAGTGGTGGTGGTGAAGCTCATCTGTTGTGTTTATCAATTACCAGTGCCACCCGAAGTACCTGATAGTTTGGTCTGCTCAGGTTTAATAGCACACCTTAAAGGAGCGTGGAAGCGTCAGTGAAGAACTTCATCTTTTAACAAAAGAAGAACCACCACCACCACCAGTCCATGATTTACCAAATGGGTATCCTCTGTCGTAACCTGCTGCTTCGGAAGCTCAAACCCCTTCTAGCCAAAGCCTGGCTTGTTTAGTACACCAGCAGCACCACCAGAAGAGATGATCAGTTCCCTCTACTTCAAAGTCCCCAATCTGTAGAAAGAAGATCTCGACTCGACATCACCAACCAGGGACTAGTAGGGAGAGTACTACAAACTACCTAAAAACCACCACTTCAATTGTGCCCAGCATCCCTATGCATTGTGTGTATAGAATTGACTCATTCTTCTTCCTGTCTGTCCCATATCAAACCTGCCCAACCAGCTAAGTTACCCAGGGCATTTCAGTTTCATTTACCGGGAATAATTTTTTTCTACTACACTACAAGTTCAGTTTATTCACTTTAGAAAAGACCAAGAGCTCTATAACTCCCAGAACGAAGCAACGAGGGAGAATCCATTCAACAGGCAGCACCGAGAAGCGCATCAGATTCAGTCGTTCTAGGACAGCCATAAGAACGACGTCAATCTGCCGCTAACTGCAAAGTAGCGAATCTACTGGTGAAGCAGCACGATCACAGTCACAGTCTCCATACAGTTCCAGCAGTGCATTGAGGATAATAAGGAGGCAGCCAAACCAGTTGCAGTCCATTCGACGTGCTCAACTCTCCTAATAATTTATTTACACATACAAAAAGAAATTCAAGGACAATCCATAATCCCCATGCGCTTGCAAGAAGAGTGAGTAGAACCGCCGCCGAATTCTTCCGATACCAGTTTCATTCATTCATTTGTGTGGAATTCCTTGGAAATCACCAGCCTACGCAATTTCCAAGCTAACCAAGCTCGTCGAGAAAGAAGACGGTTCGCTCCTTTTTACTTACTCCATCGAGCAAGAGCTATACGGACGAAACCCAGATCTAAACCCATTCATGAAGACACTGTGATGAGTCAATTCATCCATGTAGCCAGGGGTCTTCGTGTACGATTGTGTTATTAACCTCCTTTGGGAAGAACAACAAAAGTTAATCATCATAATAAACAGGAACGACACGGCTCCTGGGTGGCGCTGGACAGCACTTGAACAGTCAGTTCTGCTCTGTGGTGAGGTGACGATCATTTCAGCGACGACGAGAGTGAAGCTCCAAGGATTTTATGAAGAGCCCAATCAGTTGTTAAGTGTCAAGCACTGAGAGTTGAGTTGTCGTCCGTCAACTTTACTTAAATAGTGGGATCATCGCCATCATGAAAGGATCTTATTCATCCATTTTGTGAACATTGCTAGCCGTATAGAAAAACGTTTGATAGAAGGTTCCTGTAGTGGACATAATAGTTCAAGTTAGTTAAGCCTTTTCTTATCAGTGTTGTATACTGACTGACTATCCCACCACCACCACTCCTGGGGATGCACGGTGATAACTTGTATTTATTTTTATATTCATCTTCAGACAACACAGACATCGGTCCGTCCAGAGCTTTACTGAAGGAGTTGAGAAGCCATTGACTGGCCCAAATCAAAAGGAAAAGTGACAACACAACAACTGATTGGATACACTTTGAATTTCAAAGTTCAACGAAAACTACTAGCCTCCATACAGAAGAAAATGATAAGAAGGAAGTAACTATCAACAGAAACTTGGAAACTCAGCGCAATTAATAAAGGTCGTCCCCGTCCTATCAAAATCATGACTACGATGATGGAATGGGAAGAAACAAGTCCAAGTCCAGGCGGCTCTGGATCCGGATCTAGTGTCAATGGTCACAGCGAGGCTGAGGAAGATACCATCGTCAGCTCAAGAACTTCAAACCTAGTTACAACTTTAAATTTGAAACTGGGAAACAATAATCCTGCTAGCTACGGCAGTGATAAGAAGCATAATCATCACTACTCCTATTTCCCTCCTGGAAGTAAAGAAAACTCCCTATTACTAAACGACGGATTCAATGGTCTCAATCTAAATCCATCACCGCCAGCTCCAGTCGGACAGGATTTATCAATTTCAGCCAATAGCAATTACCCCCTGTCCTTGACTACAAGGAGCTCCAATAGTTCTGGAGGAGGAAAAGGAAGTCAGTCAAGTAACGCCGTTGGAGGAAGTTCGTCATCTCAGACGTCGCCATTGTCCACAGCGACAAGGAAGAAGCCAATACCTCCGCCGCTTGATCTCAGCATCGGTGCTTCGAGCCTTAATTCATCTTCAGCATCTTCTTCATCAGTGGGCTCGGCAACTTTCCAGTATCCTGGAACATTCTACTCCCCATACTACCTGGGCTCGCCCAAGTTCAATCAAGCAGAGAAATCATTACCACTTCGGAAGAGGTAATTAACTGCCCTCCCACTCCTCATATGTCACCAATGTCCGCATAATTCCATTTTAATAATGTGTGAAATGAATGAGGATCAGTCCTTGGTAATACTCAACGCTCTAATCCAACCTTCACGTCAGGATTCATTGTGGTAAAGTGCTCGTCCTCTTCATATTTTTATAATTAACTGATCCAGATCAATCAATATGAATGGATAAGTCCATGTATCCAGCCTCATCGATTAGACAAATGGAGTGGTCTCATTAGTTATTTAAACTGGGGGCGAACTGGGTGCTTGATTATCAATTTGGCCCCGTAGTTGTAAACATTTTACCAAAAATTAACATCATTTTCCACCTACAATGATGAAAATTGCACCGAGGTACTTGCGCTCTAAGTCCAAAGGTTTAAACTGCTCGCTCTTGAACGATATTGGACTGACAGCTTGTTGTTTACAACACGCGCTGCTTCCAAAACCATGCTGTCGTGTTTTGAAAATTGAATGAATCTTTAATGAAGGGCTCATCCTTGACCATCAGTCAATTCATCCCAACCACCTGATTGATTGGACCTCTTTTCATTATTTGTCATTCATTTAATAGGCTAAATCAATATTGCTCGGAGGCCTGGCTTCTGGAGTTGTTATTCAAACGGTTTCACCATCACGAACGTAATTTATCATTTATGCTGCCAGTTGAAGCGATCAAATGACGATGTAGACGAATGACGATTATCCTCGAAGCTTAGAAAATGATTGAACTTGGAGCCTACACGGGGTTTTTCGTTTTTCGTAGCAATTTTCTTTATCCTGGAAACCTGTGGGCTAAAATTGGGTTTGACATTTCCATGTCCTGGACGACGACATTCGCCCTGGTTTTTTAATTAGGCACATGGGAAGGAATTTTCAACCGAAAAACAAGTCGTAGTTTATCGTAGGAAGGCGGAAATTTGAGATTAAGTAAAGGGTCAGGTTAATCTTCAATTGGATGATGATAAATGTTGCTGGAAAAACGTTTTTACGCTGCTGTCTCGATTGATTGAAACTTTATCTGGAAAGGAAAATTGGAAGGCGGAGGGAGACATGCTATGGTTTGGACTTTAAGGTCCGTGCGACACGCTGATAGACATACAAATCGTATTTTAGCTTTCCATGTTAATATGGAACTTTTTTTTTTGATTTTTCATCTTCCGGTGTAGTGAAACAATCGAATTTGAACAAAAAGTTGATCATCATGGTGGAAAAAAATGAATCTTGCGTGCTCTTTTACTCGCTTCGTGAACAATACTTTTGGTTTCTGCTTTGACAAAACGGAAAACGCATCCAACTGGACTTCTAACTCCCGTCTACCTTGTTTCTGCAATATTTTATGACTCATGCCTTTTGATCGCCGAACTGTGACGGCAAGGGGTTTTATACAATGACTTGTGTGAATTTGATGATGGGGTTTGGATCAATTGCTGTAGTCTGTGCTGGGGCTTTGAATGAACCAAATTGCTGCTGCGGTCAAGTTCATACATAAACGGTTGTGTGCGTGAATGTCAATGCGCTTCAGTACTTCCCCATTTTTTATTTCCTAATTGAATTCCAGGTGGCATAGCTGGTCTCCGAAACTAATGAATTGCAACGAGGATTTGATTCCGCTGTACGCGGATCCAGGATCCACGAATGGTTCTGTCAATGGATCCACCAATGGGAAGCCAGGGTCGAACGGGGTAGAGTCGGGCTCATCGTCTGCCCAATACGGAGGAGTTAACAAGTCCAATGGGTCTCTACAACCGCCGTCGGCTTACCACGGTGGTCGTGGAGGTCAAGGTCTTTCTTCCGGAAATGGTCTCCAAACCCCAACTCCACAGAGTGCAAGCCTCCAGACACCAACGCCATTCTACACACCGAATGAGCCGTCACCACGGTTCATGAATTCACCAGTTTTCAGCTACTCGACCCCAGACACGACCCTGTACCAAGGACCTTATTCACCAATCAGGACAACCTCACTCTACCCTCCGGGGAGCCCTTTCTTAAACTCAAATCTGAATACACCAACATTTGTAATTACCACGTTGTCTCCACCGTCATCAACAACTGCGTCGTCCACTTCGACGGTTGGACAAGGGGCATCGTCCTCTGGGTCAAATTCGTCATCCACAAGTTCCTCGTCCTCCTCGGCTCCTCCGAGTATCAATGACCAGAGACAAGTCATGCTAGGACCGAGTCCTCCCTACAGCCAAAGCTCTCCGTTTTCATTGACCCTCCTTAGCCCACCATCTTCACAACCCTCAACTAGCAATACGTTCGAAGAGTTTCTGGAGCCGAACAAAATCACTAATGGTTTTGGTTTACCCGTTGTTCCGAATTGGAGCATTTTTCTTTCTGGGACGAGGGTTAGATTTATAGATGATTCGGGACAGACGACGCCTTGGTACTTGACGGATCACCTCCAAGTACTCAACAATGACCTCTCATCGGTCATTGGCTTCAGCCTCAAGGGAGAATATGCCCCTCATGGACTTTCAGTCAAACAGGTAATTTGAAATTAATTTCGATCATTCCAATTCTCATTCGCTTAATGTTGATTTACAATGGAATTATTCTATAACGTATTTTCCACTTTGAACAGTATGTGGTGACGTCTTCGGCACGCGAACGAGTTCAAATAACCTTCATTCCAGCCAATAATGAGCAACTCCGTCATCCCAACATTGAAGCAGATTGCGAAGCCGGCCATCCCTTTATTGTAATGAAGAAAGGTAATCAAATTGACAATCTATGAGAATCTGGTAGATTTTATGGACCATGAATTTCACAAAATGATTCATATGTGTGTGAAAAACCACAACATGCAGAACTTAGATGAGTCAATAAAGCAAACAATTTCTAAATGTGAGTAATAAGAGGATTCGGGTTTGAAATTTTAGATTCATACCGAAGCCCTCTGACTCAGAGCTCCCCGTGTCGTCTATAATTAAACTTCAGTTGTTTTTCACATTTTATAATTTTTTTCATTACTTTGTAGGTTTGTGTGCGGTGAAACCTGAAGGCTACACTGCAGCATATGGGAGCCATTGTATGAAGCTAGAAGTTTTAGACGTTTGCGTCAGGCACAGCAGCAGCAACGCCAAGCCTCAAAATCATCCCCCACCACCAAATGTTTTCATGACCAGCAACGGCGGAATTGGTGGGAGTCCTGGATCCGTTTTCCGGAACAACTATGGCGGAACGAGTCCCGTGTCCAACCTCGTGAATCATTTGACTCGACCTCCCATGCAATCCCACCTTCCTCCGCCTATGGATGATATCAAACACTACCAAGGAGACATTAAGGGTTCATATATGGAAGATGTGAAGCCATTTGCTCATCCAATGGGGATGATTCCGCCAGGTCACCATTCCCCAACAGCGCAACAACATCACCACCACCACCCTGATATTCACATCAAGCAGGAGAATCTGCACATGGACATTGAGCAAAGTCACCCACTCTACATTGACACTGGCGTTGGGAGGAAGGCTTCGATGTCAAAGGCTAAATCAAAGAGCAAAAAATCAAAGGAATCAAATAACAATGCTCAATCATCACAGCCTGGTTCGAATGGCTCCGGTGAACCCAAAGGTCGTCGACCCATGAATGCATTCTTAGTCTATGCCAAAGAGAAACGACCCCTGCTCATTCAAATGTATCCTGGAAAAGACAATCGGTGAGCATGACACGAATCTGATTTGTTTTTAATTAGTTTCACATTATTACATCCTGACGTCGAGAGGCGGGGGAAGCACGTCGATACTTTATCATGACACGAACATTCTTTTTAACGACTTGGATTGCAAATGACACTTACACGCTCTAGACTTCTTGGAAATTGTGCTAAATAATCTAGAAAAGGAAACTTGTTGAGAATGAAAGACTGTTAGGTATATTGCCAATGTTAATGAATGGTTTTTTGTTCCTATTACAGGTCCATTAGCACACTCTTGGGAGATTCTTGGAAAAATCTTGACCCGGAACAGAAGAATTATTACATCAAAACTGCCAAGGACAGTGCTGAGGAACAGAAGAAACTTCACCCCGACTGCTGGAAACGGAAGCGAACTCAGCAGCAACAAGGAAACTCCGCCCTACCCATAAAAATGGAAGTACTGACCAAAGTCAGTTAATTAGTTTAGCAAAAAGTTAGAACCGCGTAGTAGACATCTTGGATTTGAGTCGTTGGACCAAGACCCCTTTGGTCACTTTTTCATGATGCAACACAGCAGTTATTTTTTGTATATATATATATGACAAGAATCCTTTTTCAATCCCGAAAACAGGGTTGTTAGCGTCTCAGACATCAATAATGTCGCTTTTTTTTTTATTCAGCCATTGACTCATTTGTTTTCATCTCGATTTATCCTTATTGCCAAATTTTTATTGCGTTGACTAGTTTTTATAGGCGATAGTCTATTCTTGGATTAGTAATTAGAGGACAATCAAACACTGTTGATGTTTATTACAATATCCCTTTCCCTTTGTTTTTTTTTTGTGATATGTACCTTTAAACTCAAAGAAAGCGTGCCTTTATTTCGTCCCTTTGTCATTTATACGCTCACAAACTATAATGCGAATTTGCGCCCACTGGAGAAAACCTTTAACCTGGTGACGACAATCAACACTCGAATGAACCTGATTAGAAATTAGATTCTTTAAAACACGGAACGAGCGTCTTTCATCGTCCAATCTGTTATTTTAAACGCTAAATTGTAATTGGGTTTATTTAAATTTAATGTATACCAAGTGATTCAACTGGCACAATGCATTTAAGCCACACTTGTATTGTCAAAATGTTAGCATTTTAGTGAAGCATTTAGAATTTAAAATTGTACAAAGCGATTGTGTTTGTGATGAGCATTTGGAAATAAGCTCTGTTCGATGCTAAGTTTAATCTCAATTGCAGGGCAGGACAAAAGTATTATATAGCGTCTGGACATTCAAACGAGGTCAATAACCTTTCTGACAGGATCACAATGAGAACTTATAAGTTCTAAGATATTTGATGTCAGTCAGTCAGTCCGCTATTATGTAAGAGAGTGATGGCAATTATAGGATTTTTGGAAAAAAGGAAAACGAGATACGTCGATCTCAAATCATTTATAAGGAAACAGGACAATGGAAAAAGTTAAAGTTTATGAATAATATTATTTTTGAGACAATCATCGTCTCAGGCTCAGGACGAAGGAAAGGTCATTCAGGATGTCATTTTATCTCTTTTGTTCAGATGGTTTCTACAAGAGCCACACAGACTAAGACTATATTATTTTATGAAAGTGTGAAGCTAAGAATGTCTTTCATTAATGAGAGTTTTTAAGAAGAGCGTTAATTGAGCATTTGCTGACGCCCTAATTATGCTCATTTCCCATTTAAATTGAATGTGCGTAGGCAATTGGCAAATTCATGGTTGTATAAAGCTTTACAAAAGGAGCTCAGCTTACGTCAACTTGTGAGGTTCGAGATACGCTGACGTTGCTTCAGTTGCTGCTGGATTAAATATTATAGATATCTCACATTTGTTAATTTAATTTTCTATAAAACATAAGTTTAGTTTTCTGAAATCGTCTAATTAGAATTCTGACAGGATTAGAAGATTGTGAAAAGCGCATTAATTTGGATTAGCTTTCTCTAAGTTCCGTCTAAAATCCTGGAGACGTACTTACTTGTTAATTATTGTCGTCAATGTATACTTCTGTTTCGCCTTCTTTAGTTTTATTATTTTATACGCAGTTTAACCATGTCTGCGCCAAGAATGAGTGAAGAAATAAAACCCTGAGAACCCCTTTGAACTAATTGGATCAGAGCAACTAAACTTTTATTGGCAATTGAATTTCTAATAATAGGGCTAGGGGCTGTTACATTACCAGCACATGGGGATTCTACAGCACATGAATCAAATGGCAAAGTTTGTTACCTTTTTCAATTGTGAAGATTGCAACTTATTTGCGGTTTTGCTTTGCACTTATTTTCTAACCACCGGGGGTCCCATTTTAAGCCCCACTTTCATCCCTAGGGGCCTGTGGCCCTGGTAGTTTTTCCCAAGAAGGCTCTACATTCCAAATCTCACGAGCATACTCAGCAATTGTTCGATCACTGGAGAATTTCCCGGAAGAAGCGATGTTGAGGAGAACCTTTTTGAGCCAAAGTGATCGATTCTAAAAAGAAAAAAATTTATGACGTTAATAAGATCCATTTTGAGCATAAACTGTGAAGCGGATATAAGAACTTACGGCATAACATTGGTTGACCCTTTCTTGACATTTGATGTACTCGTCGTAATCAGCCAAAGTGTAGAATCGATCGTATTTGAGCAGAATATCCACCAACTGATGGAACTCATCGGGTTTCGTTGGTGAAAAGAATCCACTCCTGATTTGATCTATGCACTGCTTCAATTCCAGGTTTCCATTGTAGAATTCCATCGCGTCGTAACCCTTCTTCTTCAGCTCTTCTACCTCATCTACTTTCATTCCAAAAATAAATATGTTGTCGCTACCCATCTCTTCTTCCATTTCGACGTTAGCACCATCAAGAGTTCCAATAGTGAGGGCACCGTTCAACTAAAACAAAATGAATGAAGGGATGAGATTTTTATTCTTTTTGATCTTTGGTGATTGAGCGTTACCATGAACTTCATGTTTCCGGTTCCGGATGCTTCCGTCCCTGCGGTGGAGATTTGCTCACTTAGATCCGCAGCGGGGATAACTTTCTCGGCTAAAGTGACACGGTAGTTTTCGAGGTAGACAACTTTGAGCTTGTCCCCAACGACGGGGTCGTTGTTCACTACATTGGCGACAGCACAGATCAGCTTTATGATTTGCTTGGCAGTGTGGTATCCAGGCTGAATGATAGAAGAAAAAAAATCACAACATCAAATCTTCCATGAGTTTACGAAATGTTGTTGTTGACCTACCGCTGCTTTCCCACCAACCATGACAGTTCTTGGCACGAACTTCGCTGTAGGGTTCCTTTTGATTCGATTGTACATTGTGATGATGTGGAGACAGTTCAGAAGTTGACGCTTGTATTCATGAATTCGCTTCACCTATAAAACAAATTGCATCATCGGAATGGCTAGGTTGAGTACTACTAAACGCATTTTTCATACTTGGATATCGAACATGGACGCGGAGTTGATTTGAACTCCGTATTCCTTTTCCAGATACGTTGTAAGCTTCATTTTGTTCTCTTGCTTGACGGTCTGCATACGGTTGAGAAAGTCCAAATCGTTAACGTACTCCTTCAATTTGGCCAATTCGTCTAAATGCACGATCCATTCTTCTCCAATTTTCTACAATAAGAGACACATGAGAATGTTTTTAAGTCATTATTTGTCTTGTCGCTGCAGAATTAAAACAGGATTGAGTTCATATGAAGGTAGTTCATTACTTCGGCGATAAGGTCCGATAAACTAGGATTGCACAAGAGGAGCCAGCGACGCGGCGTAATCCCATTCGTCTTGTTTTGAAACTTCTCTGGCATCATCTCATAGAAGTCTTTGAATCTAAGTGTAGAGATTACTTGTAATCATTCGCCTGTAAGAGTTTTCAAGTGTCTGCTATCCCATGGGTTACACTTACACATCCTCTTTGATAATTTGCGAATGGAGAGCAGCAACTCCGTTCACAGCATGAGAACCAACAATGGCTAGAAACGCCATATTGACTCGCTTCACTCCATCTTCCTCGATGAGTGACATTCGGCGCATGCGATCGACGTCGTCTGGGAATATCTTGAGGACTTCCTTATAATTACAACAAAGCCAAATTAGTTCTGATTCAATTCAGTCACGGACAATGCGATTTAAATCCATTACTTGTAGATGGAGATAATTTATCTTGTAAATAATGTCCAGATGACGAGGAAGAATATTCCCGAGCATTGAAGTTTCCCAGCGTTCCAAAGCTTCGGGAAGTACAGTGTGGTTGGTGTAAGCACAAGTTGCATTTGTAATCTCCCATGCTTTTTCCCAAGACAGGCCTTCAACGTCCATCAAGATTCTCATGAGCTCAGGGATTGCGAGCGATGGGTGCGTGTCATTGAGCTGGATGGCAACTTTTTCAGAAAAGAGGTCAAAGTTCGTTCGAGTGAACTCACGACTTCCAAACTTTGAAGCCTTGAACCGACGGATAATGTCCTGCAAAGATTACACAATTGTATAATTGAATGTCTGAATATGAGTCTTTTGATATGGTAATTTTTCCAGTCTTACCTGCAATGATGCAGAGCACAAGAAATATTCTTGCTTCAGACGAAGTTCTTTCCCTTCAAAGAAGTTATCATTGGGATACAAAACTCGAGAGATGTTCTCTGCCAAGTTGCGATCCAAGACGGCCTGAATGTAATCTCCATCGTTGACTTAGAATGAAAAAAAGTATGAGTCAATAATTACAAGCTGACAGAATAATTAAATCATTTTTTTCCCCTTACAGAACTTCAAATTGAAATTGATTGGAGACTTTGCAGACCAGAGGCGAAGAGTATTCACAACATTATTGCCATAACCTGGGATTGGATAATCATACGGCATCGCAAGAACGACCTTCAAATGAAAAAAAATTAAGTATAGTTGCAGTCAGGTTGATGTTTCACCTTGACCTTACTTGACTCTCCACCCATTTCTTGACTCCTTCATGCGGTTCCTCAACACGACCAAAGAATTGAACCGGAAGCAAATATTCAGGTCGTGCCTTCTCCCATGGACAACCGAACCGAAGCCAGTCATCTGGTTCCTCCTTCTGTTCACCGGCAACAAGTCGTTGTGCGAAAATTCCGTATTCATAACGGATACCGTACCCATAAGCGGCCAACCCTAGCGTGGCCATTGAATCCAGGAAGCATGCAGCTAGACGTCCAAGACCACCGTTGCCAAGACCGGCATCCTCTTCCATTTCCTCCAACTCCTCGATATCCAGGCCAAGCTAAACATTCCAAATAATTGTTAAATCATTGTTCCAAGGAAGCATAGCATGGCATCCATGATTACCTGATACATTGCTTCGTCACACGCGGATTCAATCCCGACGTTGATCATGGTGTTTTGCAAAGAGCGTCCCATGTAGAATTCCAAAGATAAATAGTAAACTCTCTGAATAAACACAATTGTAATTTTCATTATTGGTGAAAAAAAACGTCCCTTATCCGTCACATTTGATGGATGACCGTACCTTGGGGTCCTTGTCGTACCAGTTTTGTTGAGTACGAATCCATCGTGAGGTCAAATGATCCTTCACCGTGTGCGCCAATGCAAAGAAGTAATCCCGAGTTGTTGCTACATTTCGGTCCTATACAAAACATTTGGCAATTATAAGTATAATTCAGGGTTCATGTTTTTATTGCCCTTGACCTATATTGACTGACCTTGACGAGGGTGTAATGCACGTGCCGGTTGAATGACTTTTTAATGTTGCCAACGTTTTCAACTTGTGCAATTCCACGGACGGAGATTTGCTTCCTTTTCTCAATGTCGGATTTGTCAATGGAACCCGACATGATTGGTGACCTTCCTGTTTCTGTTTAGCCAAGTGGATCAAGTGAGAGTGGACGTCCTGGCTCCTCGGCTGGCTAATGTTGACTGATGATGGCTTTTCTTCAAGGTCGCTGGATTATTTGACATACCATGCCGCAGCACCCAAGCAAAAGCAAACTCTCAGATTCTGATTCCAATGTCCACAAATGAAAGCCCCATGCTCCTAACGTGCTAAAATCCTCCTTGTAAATGCAAATAGACAGAGGGGGTCACACAAGAAAGACATTACCACTTCTTACGCTGCATTTCTCGACCCATCACAATTTTTGACGAACTACACAGAGAGATCTAAATCATACAACAACTCCCATAATACACAACGAATTATCAATTACGTCAAAATCTTTTTGCAAAAAAGGCATATACGCTTGTAAGCTCTGTTCAACTCCTGATCCACAGTTATGGAATTGAGTATAGGCTAGGTTGTTCATGATGTTTTTTAGAAAACGAACAGACACCTCGCCCCATTTTGACGACATTGAGACCTTTAGGGTGTAACTAATGGACCTATCTTCACTCTCTGTTCATGACTTTTGAAGCCATGCCACCTTTCTAATTCAATTTTTGAGCCAGGCAGAACGTTATTTTTGTTTTCGGTGCCTTTATCCGGGTTACGCACATGTGATCACTTAAATCTTGCGTGTCAGATTACTATTCTAGTAAAATTTCAATAAAAGGTCACAATTTATTTAAAACCTTACTGTTCAACCAGAACTTTTATTTGAAAACTACCTAATTCCAAAAAACGTCTCAATTCAACTGTATTTCCAGCAATAAATTTGGATTTTCAGAAGGGTAATTTGCTTTCACCTCTACAAAATCGGAGTAAATTTCGACTTAACTCTCTGTAGGAAGTAATGAAAGGTTCAGGAATGACCCTAGGTCAAGCCCGTAATGCCAAGTTTAGCCCACTAATGATAAATTCAGTTTTGCATTTTTGTTAGGGAAAGGTTTACCATTTAATTTGCAAAGTAAACAAGAGTGATGGTCATGTGTCGGTGAAATTTGTTTAATGATTTTGAACGAGATTGTCGGCTAAATATATATTAAAGTTGAGCGGATTATCTGTGTAAATGGTTAATTGTATTTAAAAAAAATAGAAGTCTGGTTTTTATGCAAGGTAATTTAATTCTATATTTTACAATTAAATTTTAGTGTATAATTGTAGTGTAAATTCATTTGGACGATTGGTCGAAACCTGTCTTCACAGGAATTAACAGCAGCTTTGGTGATTTGGTTGTATAAGTGAAGGAAGAGGGCGTTGGAGAAGGGATGGAGAAGACAGGGAGGCTCTGGGTATAAAAAGGAGCCCTTTCAGCCACGAGCCTTTCAGTCTGTTCAGTGCAGTGGAGGTGGAAGGACCTCTCCTTGGGTCCCTGGACCGGGCGGGGAAGATGGCGTGCTCGCTAATTGGATCAGTACGCCCTCTTCCTCCTCCTATCCAGTGGGCTACAATCATCAAGGGTTTCTTCGGGGGGCCAGTGGGGCCCCCAATGAGGGGGAAACCCCAAAAAATAAAAAATTAAACTGTGGTGTAAATGCGGACGCAATCCTAAGGTGCGTACCTTCTGCTTAACTTGAAAATTCTCATGATCTTTTCGTTTTGCTGTGGGCTTCGAATTGTGATGGTATTAGTCTCTCCTGTGGTTCATCATAACTCTAGTACTGTAGACAGCTTTCCAGAGTTTAGAACAAAATCAATTGTTAACAATTAAATTCCGTTCGCTCTGACTTTGTTGTCTTTTGTTGTTGATTTATATGGTTGATTTTGGGT
>VNWY01001053.1:0-21929 GCA_009869845.1 Pseudachorutes palmiensis | reverse complement strand
TTAGTAACAACACGTGTACAACTCCTTAGTTTTATTCTTGAACCTTTAAAGCTAATCAATTAGCTGGTTTTTCGAAGTGATAAGAGCCCAATTGGAATCTCTTGTTTAGGTACAATCTGTGTGCATCGTGGCGTGTGAATCCGCTGTCAAGCGACACGGTTTCACACTGCACAGACTTTGCATACTCTGCCACCCAATCCAGCAATCTGCCACCGTATCCCTTGCGTTGTCCTCCGCTAAGGGTGCAAAGGTCATCTACGTACAGAGTCTTCCCCGAGTATAAATAGTTTTGAATTCTGAAGCCAACAAAGGCTGCGACGGTGCTCCCATCTTTGATGTACATGAGCTTGTAGCCTTCATCTTTGATTTGCTGCTGAACTCGGGGGACAAGTTCCTCCTCCTTCAAATGCGGCCGCAATTCCGATATCACGGGCCAACATGCTTGGATTTCTTCGCTTGTCGTAGCTTCTAGAACTTCATGGTCACCCATCTGAATGGAAGTAAATGACAATAATTAATAGAGAATTTAGCGCTTACAGTTAAATAATTACTCACCACGATAGTTGGTTGGTTCCGTCCGGCTTGGAGAGCTTATGTGTCAAGACTGGAATCAAAAAAGCAATGAGATGACACTTTAAATAGCAAATGTTGCAGAAACTTAGCACGCTAATTGCCTCAAAGGTCAACTTTTTGTCCTCTTCAGTGCTGATGAAATCAATGCCTTGGCTTACCGTTGCTTAATTTTTCCAAACGGGCATTTCTAAGTGCCCAGTTGAAAAAAATAGGATCGGGGAAATAGGAATGTAGCCAGGAACTTTTAGTACAACTCAAATTCTGATTTTGTTTTTGGAAAATCTTATTCGTTTTCGAACAGTTTCGTTAAATTAGAGGTGAGTATTTCTTACGCTAGCGTATGGTGCTTCTGACCTCTGACCTCTGTTCCGCTTCACAGGGTGACTGACGGCTGATGATAAATTCCGGCTTTCAATTTTGAAGTATTTTGCCTTATTATAATCAAGTGGGGCGTGGCTGTCTTTCTGTTTTTGGTGGTATGTATGAAATGTAATTTTAATTACCGAGGCTGTGAACAATTAGTTAATGTGATTTATATGAATCTAGGTGCTGGAACTGGACTGGAATAAATTGTGATGTCCCGAAATTGGCCTGTTTTCCCCAATCCCTTCGGGAATTTGAGCTACGGCGATGGATTTGAACCAAAATGCCTACGGGAACTTGACATGATCAGCTTGAGTTCAACCATTCGAAGAAAACCTCTTTGGTATGATAAAATGAACAATCCGGAGATCGTTGGTAAATGGACCGAAGAAGCTGAAGCTGCTGGATGCACAGAAAATCAAGTATCATATGTCTTGGAAGAGCTGAAGCATTATGCATCTCTCCGCCGTCCGGAAATTGGTCTTGAGCCGTCTGATGTGAACTTTGTTTGGCATTCGGACACGCTGATTGATGAATCACTCAAAGCTGAGCTCTTGGCTGGAGTGCGTCCACTTGAAGCCGTTCCTGATAGTAAGAAAGATTGGCACCCAGGGTCTAATAGACAAGTTTTGGACTTGGTTCATCCGTCATTGTATCCTGTGGTTTATGGTCAAACCCGGACTATGCCAACTGGGAAGGTGCCTTTGAAAACTGTTGGAGGTGGAGAAGTCATTCCAGTTCTGGAAAATGTTGAACGAAACTACTGGCTTTCCAATAGATTTTGCTGGCTCCCGTCTGACTTCACAGTGAATGAAGATGGTTCCGTCACAATTGATTCCTACATCAACAACCTACACCCAACACATCACAAAAACTTGTATTCAACTCTGGAGAAAATATTTGCAAAATTCGTCCCTCTGTTTGAGAAGGTTCTCACGGATCAACTTCAACCACCTGTGAATCGGATTAATGTCGATCATAGCCAGTGGTATCATGATGGCGGCTACTTTGAGTATTCCGGAGAGTCTGACGAGGAGGACGTGGCGTATCAACAATGGCTGAATAACCGTCAATTAACGTTGCCAGATGCTCCTACGTACGAGCCACCTTTGCCAGCGACGAACCCAATTTGTTTGGCCAACTCCAAGTTGCAGGTTGTCGTGAAATTGGCCAATATTGTACTTACTCCGGAAAATCCTAGCTACAAAGGCGGAGTTTGGCACGTCGAGGGAATGAAAAATGAAGGCATCGTCGCATCCGGCATTTACTACTACTCTGTCGACAATATTACCGAAAGTGAACTTGGATTCCGTCAAAACGTCAGTGAACCGAATTATGAGCAAAACGATAACCGCGGAGTTCAGGCAGTTTACGGGTTGCAAGACGATGACCCCCTCAATCAACTACTTGGCTCCGTCCTCACTTGTGAAAACCGCTGCATTGCTTTTCCGAACTTGTACCAGCACCGCGTCCATCCGTTCAAGTTGGCAGATCCCTCGAAACCTGGGTATCGCAAAATCCTGGTGTTTTTCCTAATTGATCCTGGGAATCCTGTCACGTCAACATCCTCCGTCCCACCGCAGCAGTTTGATTGGTACTTTGAAGAATTGCGTAAGGTCCCACCATTTGACACAACTCCGATTGAAATCGTGGAGCATGTGGCATCATTTTTGGATTGGTCCTGTTACGTTAGGGAAGACAAAGGCACAACGTCAGGAGCTGATGGATGAACGAAAATATTTCATTTCCGAAAATAATGAAAATTATTTTGAGAGACCGTTTTCCCTTTGTGAGCATTGAAAAATCGGAGAAAGAAATGTTCCGGGTTGGCTTTAAAGTTCCACTTGCGTACACCAAGCTTCACAAATTAAATGTAATTCTTTAGAGTTAAGTTTAGAATTAGAATGTTTGGAGCAGCTCCTTCACTCATTTTTTCGTTCCTCTGTATAATTTAAATCCTAACCAATTAAATTGGCAATTATTGCATAAACAGATTACAAACGAGTTGTCTTTTCCAAGCCTCTATTTGTAAATATCTTCGGTGTGCAAAATACCAGTCGGTTGTTGGTGTTGATTTTTCTATGTTACTAGCAGGTTTAGGCGATATTCGAAGCCGGAGCCAGTGTTGCCCTTGAATTAATTTGACGCCTAAGACCTTGACTTTGGAAGTTGAACTNTGACGCCTAAGACCTTGACTTTGGAAGTTGAACTTTTGAAGGGCACTCATTCTGTTCTTGATCTTGATTTGGCATGTGGGAAGAAAGATTATGTTTGCATAATTGGCAATTAAGAATTGTTGCTAAATCCCAAAAGTCGTGATCCTTGAAATTAGGAGTCGTAAATAAGAAGATCACGCCGAGGGAGAAAGTCCAAATCCTTTCCCATTCCCTTACAATCACGTGAAAAGGTCTGGTTAAAATCGGCAAACGCCTTTGTTCCTTCCATAAATTACTTTATGATATTGGGAGAAACCAGTTTTTGAGTGTAACATGAAACCCAAGTAAGTTCAAGATTTAGTACTGACAAATAAATTATAATAATTAATCAGCTTTTTTGTCTGTGAATGTTCCAGAATTTCCAGGACCGGACGGCTTATAAATAGGACGAGGAGAAAGCAACCGAGCACCAGTTTCAATTCCAATTGACTTCAAGATGTTCGCTGCCGTTGTCTCAGTATGCTTGTTGGCCGTTGCGTCGGCGCAATACCAAACTCTGCCACATGGGTCTCAGTCACATCGGGAGAACAACGTGGGGCAAGAGCACCACTATGACCCCAACACTCCACGAGCTCACAACTGCATTCCAAACAATCTCCGGTCAGACGTTGACGACCTCCCAAGAGAATACCTCCAGGCCCACCACCGATTCAGCGCTGATCTTTTGAAGCATCCGGGATTCTGGTCTAAAATCCACGAGAATGGAGTCGCCTTCACCAACTCCTTCACCCTTGGACACTTTCTCGCTGTCATCAGCCAAGAAGTTTATGATGTCCCGACCACCAACATCCCAAAGGTCCTCCGACTCCCATCCAAGGAACAAGTCGTGAATTCATATGCTCAACAATACCACATCTACGAAGAGGTACGCATGCGCAAATGCAGTTTTTGTACTAAAAATGTACTCATTTTTGTTGTTTCTTTGTTTCAGGATGATAACAAGGTTTACCCAACGAGCTACTTGTTCACGCCTTACTGACAATGTCCACTCCACTCCAGCAGTTGAGCGACTCTACACAAGGAAGCAAATCTTGAACCTGGCCAAGAACCCACATGCTCCAGCTCACATCAATGAGCTTGTTCGAGTTGCCACCCGACACCATATTGAGAACGAACTCATCCCTGAAAGTATACTTCCACACTCTCGTATTCACCTTAAATCGATTTCATGTTAATTGTTTTTTTTTCAGTTCCTCCATTCAATGACCAGACGGCTGGAGTTTACGTAAACACCTTCCACTACGCCAGCGACTGGAAGCACGAGCTGACTCGTTCTTGGGAAGAAATCATTCAACACCCCCAGCGGCGTTGTCCCAGTTGAATCCTACGAATACAGCGGTGCATTCCCAGTCTTGGAAACATCCACTTACACTGCCGTGGCCATCCCATTGGAAGGAAACTTGAAGCATGTTGTCTATGTCCAGCCCAAGAACGACCTCAAGGACTACTTTTCTCAGGGACATGTCGATGAAATCTTCACCAATGGACCCAATGCCTGGCCCAAGAAGAACGTCCGTGTCCAAGTTCCACACGTCAACGTCACTCTCGCTCATGGATTCAGTCAACTCAATGAAGAAGTAAGACCATGTGCACCCGCATCATCCTTGAATCCATAATTTATATTTATTTTGTAAATATAGAAATTGCAATGCGTTCCTGAACAAGGTGGTGTCAAGCCCCACGTCCTCCAGCCAATTGTCCAGGTCGTCAATTTCGCCGTCACCCACGAAGAGGTTGTTTACTCTGTCGCTAATGGCGCTCAAGTAAACCAAGTAGGACGCAACACCAACTTCCGCAACCTTCAACAGCCAATCAGGCCAGTCACACCCAATCTTCACAGGCCAACTCCACTGTCAACGAGGAACAACGCTGGTTACAACCAACACACACCATACACCACTGCTGAGCTCGTCTATGACAAGCCCCACTTCGTCTACATCCACGACGTCCATCTTGGTCCATTTGCCTTCAACGCCATTTCTCACAACTTCCACCACGAGGATCACCAGCGTCTCTCAAGACATCATGATAACTCGGCACAAGACTTTGACGAACAAAACAAAGTTCACAGGTGGAATTGCCAAGTTCTAAAAATCACAAAAGATTTTTATCCATTGCCATCCAAAATCTAATAGAAGCCAAAACCTTTAAAACAGAAACTCTTGTAAACTCTTAACCTTCAAACTGACATCCAAAATGTACAATTATTCATGAAGTGAAAACAGACAATAAAAGTTTTCAGAAATTAAAGAAAATTTTGAGCCTAAAAAAATATTTCTTTTAAAAAAAAAGATGGACCGGGAAAATTCAACAGTCATCCGCCATTACGCCCTTTGCGACCAACATAAGTTGCAATTCCAGCAGCAGAAGCATGTCTGCTGTTACGTTTTCATGAAGCGAAGAATTACGAAATCTCTCATGGATAAAAGTGACAAGGCCGTTTTGATGAAGAAGGGGAGAGTCAGACAATGATAAAGTGTGGTAGTATAAGAGCATCAGAAAATGCAGAGAAAGAGCTTAGCTTTGTAGCTTTGTCGAACTTCAAGCAGCTGCTGTCCACTTGACTTTAAATTTTAATATCCTTACGTTATTATAATTGGAGTCATACCATATCTGAAGAATTAGGTCATCGATCATATCAGTCATTACCACCCACTCACCCACTTAACTGTTTCTTTTTAATAAAACATCATGCGACTACTAATCACGAAACACTTTCATTCCCTACTTGTTAAGAAATTCTCTAATTACGCCATTCCACGGAAAATGGTAAATTTTTATATCCAATTAGCCTCAGTTCTCATGTTTTGTCTGTTATTTTTAAGGAACTGCGATCTTACAAGTTGAAATATTTCAACTTCAGAGTCATCGGAGAACCCATTCGATGGCAATTCGCAATCGCTGGAGTCCCATTTCAGGACGAAAGGCTACCTCGAGATACGTGGGATGAGTATGGAAAAGCACGTAATGATGAAAATTAAATCATCGGATTTCCTGATACTGGCAATTAACCAAGCGGTACTCTTAGGCAACGGATGGGGTCGGCTTCCGATTTTAGAGATCGATGGAGACGTCCAGATCTCCCAGTCTTGTGCCATAAGCCGCTACTTGGCCGGCGAATTTGGACTCCTCCCAGAGACGCCATTGCTGAGAGCCAGGGCAGATGAACTTGTGGATAACCTTCAGGATTTGAGACTCTGTAATGTATAATGATTGAACCAAAGCATTTTGTTATATTTGACATTTGTTAATTTAACAGTGTGGAGGCCGTGGGTAAGAGAAAGCGACGAATCAAAGAAGCCTGGGTTGGAAGCTGAAATGCTTAAAGTCCACTTCCCCTTCTACTTGCCAAAAATAGAGGCTTTTGTGAAGCAACATGGTGAGAACGGATATGCTGTTGGTGGGTCATTATCATGGGCTGACCTTTACCTGGCCAACTTTTTACAAATTTGGACACAATGCCATGGAGCGTCTCTTTTGGATGGCTACCCAGCACTCAGAAGTCACATGAACAAGATATTGAACATACCACAAATCAAGGCTTGGACAGACACAAGGCCCAACACCAAAATATGACCTTCAGGACGTGTTATTCTTAATCCAAAAAGAAACGGGAAAAAGACAATAAAATGCAGACATTTCTGCTGAAAATCTACCTTTGAGAATGAGAATTAAGAAGGGAGACGGAAAGGTATGCTAAGCCCCTTCATTGTTTCTATTCCTTAGAAGTTCTTAATTTAGCCAGCCTCTGGTAGCTAGTTAAGACCTTAGTCCAATTAAGGCACCTGTGTACGACATTCATTTGTTCAACCACATATTTTATTTAGTCCGCTTCTAGCCTTTTTCCAAGCAACTGTCCTCACTCAAAATTACATAGCCTTTGCTAAATTAGATAACCAGAATGAATTTCCTTTTGTGCACTTTATTGATATCAATCTCCATCATTCCACTTGGCGTTCAACTGAAATCAATTAAAAGTAAGTTAATACATTTATGTAGCGATCTAAATACTGACCAAATAAGTTGTTAACTGTTCTTATTTGATTTCAGCAGTGGATGAGACTTTCGGTAATGGAGCAGGTATTGGCCACGCATCCTCATCAGGCACAGCTTCAAACGTTGGAGCATCGACGGGAGATGCTTCTGCAACTGGACATGGGACTGTGACAATTTCAGGATGTGCCACCGGGGCAGGAGGAGGTGGCGTTTCTATTGGTGGTCCATCAGGGAACGTGGCGGATGGCACGGGCCATGGAACTGCTTGCGGAGAGGGAGACGCTACAATTGTCGGTGATGGAGATGGCGGTGGTTCTTCTGTTATCACATCTGGAGATGTCGATCTAGAGGTAAGGTCATTGGCAGTTTTACACAATCCAAAGTTTGTCATCATATCTTTTAATTTAATCCACGCAGGGTATTGGTAGCGGATTTGGAGAGGGACTGTGTGACAAATTCAATCAAGTTCGAATCTGCAGAACTACTGAGGAATACTTTTGACGAACGCTAAATTGGAGTGCACTGTCTCCAAAACGCCGTATAAACTTGCGCATTTTATATTATACTTGTATTATTTTTTATGAAATATTCTTAAGAAGCTTAACTATTATGCACGATATGTCCACTTAAAATTATATTAATTTATTATAAGCAAATAACTTTTAATAAACCGACTTTACAGTCTAGGGTCGCTGAACTCTATGTTTGAGATACCTTCACCTTCATTGCCTTCAAAGCCAACCATGATAACAACACACAGCAATTAACGCTTCGTTAGTCACCTCTCACGTAAATTATCTCAACTTAAATAATCGTATCATAACATTTAACTTAAGTTTTCTACATTAAAATTCTTTCTTCCAATAAACGCCTTTAAACCACCATTTCGTCCTAAATTCTGATAGCCAAGTCACTGACTAATCTAACGAATCTAACACTTCGGACTTTGTTCTTCAACACGTTACAACAATATTTGTTTTATCAGGGAATCATCTTTTTCAAAATGTTTTTAATTTCTGAGTACGTTCACTCCCTAAATCCATATTGATCTTGCAAAATGAAGTCCGCACCTTTCTCTGCAATCATGTACGTTGGAGCATTTAGGTTTGCGTTAGTAATTCGGGGCATAATTGAGCTGTCAATAACACGGAGTCCATCAATTCCAATTACACTGAAAAGTTAATTTACACTTGAGTCAACAGTTAATTTACAAATATATTTTCTAACATTCTAGCATACCGTAAACGTGAATCCACAACACTTCTTGGATCGCTGCGTCTGCCTACCTCAAAAAAAAAATTGCGATAGTAAAAATAAGTTTAGGAGAATTTACAGAATAATATTTACCCATTCGGCAGCTACAACAAGGGTGACAGTCTGTCGCAGTAAAGTAGCGTGCGTGACATTCCCAATAAGCATCACTTTGATACTCCAGACCTTGACACATATCTGGAATCGGAGGTGAAATGTTTGCTCCGACTTTCTTGAAGGCAGTTCCTTGATTATAAATATTAGCGAGAGTCTTAATTCCTGGAAAGCGAAAGAATCCATTGGGAAGGTCACATGAATAAAAAATGTTAATCTAATTTCAACCTTCAATTAGGCGAGGCATGTCATTTTTTCTGCTGAAGAATTTTGGATCGACTATAAGATCATCTAGAAACCAATGTATAAATGTAAAGCAAACTCGTCATAATACAGATTCAGATACAGACTCGCCAATATGCTGGCGCTCATATTACCAGAAGGATTTTTGCTTCTGAGTTTGATGTTTCCGATGCTACTAGGTTGAGTTAGGCTGATTTGAAAAACATTCGAATCAGGATACCTCTCGTGGGTAAATTTTCCTGGATCAATGTTCGTAAAGTTCTCCAGTGCAGAAATATCAACCGTTGGATTTGCCAAGCGGTTTGTTGCACAAACATAAAATTGAATGTCTGGAATGTCAGGGTTTGGATTGGTTGATGTAGATAGGTGACCTGTGCCGAAAAATTGTACTGGTGCATGTAATGGGCCTAAATAGAAACAGATAATAATAATTCATATTTCCACAGGCTAAACGAATTTTACACTGACCTGTTCCTTTTGTGCTCCATTCCTGAAACCTGTCCGGAGTTAAATCACGCGCTGGAACAAACGCAACATCCGCATTTAGAATTATAGGATCAACGGCACTGACAACATGATCTTGAAAGTTTTCGCCAACTGGCAGATCCTTAACGACTGGGATCTGTAAACAAATGCAATAAGTAATTTAAGTAAAAATAAACAATAAAACGCATTTAAAATTCCACTACGTTCAAGGAACGGAGATGTCCGGCAGGTCCAATTCCAGATAGCATTAGAATCTTAGGAGAATCATAAGGCCCTGCGCTGACGATTACTTCCTTTCGGGCATGAGCAGTATATGTCACCCCATGACGAACATATGTAACCCCTGTGGCTTTTTTGGTCGAATCCACGTTCACTTTGATCACTTGTGCGTATCGGATAATACGAAGATTCTGTCTATGCAGTATCGGCCGAATGAAGGCTTGATATGGTCCGCAGCGCCTTCCCATTCTGGTAGTAAGTTCGCCAATTGTAACTGCAGGAACAAGGTGATCTCCAGTGTTGAGATCCATAATGTTTATGCCAAGTTCTTTTGCAGAACTGAAAAAGTACTCAGAGGAGCGATTATAGTAGACTTGCTCCACACTCAACTCTCCTCCTGTAGCGTGGAATCGTCTGTGGGTTAATTAGAAGAAGATCAAAAATGTTGTCGCGCATATTCCAAGCAACAGCTTTAAGTACCTGTCAATGGGTTGATAAAATCCATTGTAGTCCTCGAATTTCATGAAATACGGTAGTACATTTTTCCACAGCCATGTATCGTCGCCAGTAAGATTGGCCCAGCGATTGTAGCAATTCCGATGCCCACGTTGATAAACCATGTAATTCACATTACCACTGCCTCCGAGTCCTCGTCCCCTCCGCTCCCGCATTACCTACGACAATGCAATAATCATCAGCCTGCTGAATCAGCCATTAGAGTAGCGGGCTAGTTCAAAAATATTACGTTTTCGGTGAAGTAGAAGGAGTTATTTTGTGGTACACTTTGAAATCCATACGAGGTTGCGTTATTCGTAATAAGCATTGGAATGTACATTGGAACATCCAGCAGAGGATCAGGATCGCCGCCGCGTTCAAGGAGCAGAACACGATGTCTGCCATCTCGTGTGAGTCGATTGGTCAACAGTGATCCCGCTGATCCTCCACCCACAACGATGTAGTCAAACACTTCAGAATCTAGATTGTCGTATTTTGAAGCTTCTTGGTCTTTGATTATTGCAGAGTTGTCATTGAATTGGAGTATTTCCGGGAATTCCTTGAAGACCCCGGTGTAGAAAAGGATGTTGGTCAGGATGACCCCTGGGATACCCAAGCCTAAGCCACGAAGCATTTTCAATGCAACAACTAACGCACAGGAGTACACAGATCCTTAACTGTACTCCAGAAAATGGCAATTCCAACTGCTGAACTCAGTGGTGTCGTTCATTCATAAACTACGCAATTCGCTTAGCGACAGTATTTATAAGTGATGATCATCACGAATTTTGTCGAAGTCAATAAACGACAAAAATTATGTGTCTGCTTCGGAATTTATTGGCACTTAACTCATTAGCATCCTGTAGAATTTCTCTAATCAGAAATAATTCTTGAGAAATTAGCCTATAGCATGAACAGTTGATTTCCAAATGCCTCTATTCGCTTTTGTACTTTCACCGCTTTCACTTTATCTCAGATCCTGTTTTGTGCTGGCGCGATACGCTTCATTCCCTGAAGGCAAAGCAGCTGTTGGAAAATTATAATTTTTGCTTCATCCAAAAACATCCGCAGCCGTCATTGGCATTCTCTTTCATTTGACGACCTTGAACCAGTGATGCCATTTAAATAGAATTTGCGTGCTAATTCCATTCTTGAGTTCTGTAATATGATGCCAGGATTGTGAATTTTGGAAAAGCGGATGACGAATGGATTCAAGGCCAGAGTGTGACCCAATTCTTCCTCCATGGAGTGAGTTGACATTGACATAAACGGAATATAGGTTCTAATCTAGTACTTAAATCCTTAGGAAGCTGTGAAGGTGAATCAGAGCTTCCTGGGTTACTACGATAACAACAATGCCATGCCACTGCACAGTCAAAAGAGAGAGGATTGTGATGACGATGATCATGAAGAAATGGAGCAAAAATTTATTTGCAAAGCCAACCACTATTACAATGATGAAGTTGACCATGTGCGGTAAGATTATACGCAAAAAAAGGAAACCACATGCAACTTTATAATGATAGAAAGTTAAAAGTTTTGATGGCGTCATTCAAGGGTTAGCGTGTTTGTGTGCCTCTTCTGTGAGATGACATGGACTGGACTATACTGGAGTCCGTGTCAACAGTTTACTTGTTTTGATTCACCATGTATCATTTGAAGTCCGCTGCAAATCGCTGGAGACAAAATGGGTAAAAACTTGGCTACATTTGAATAATCCTTGAATCTTATTATGATTTTTGCATCCGTTAAGAACTGAACATGAAAGGTGCCGAAGGTTATGCTCACCTTATGTAAAAGTTGCCACGGAATATAGTAAAGGTTCAGTTGCATTCGGTTCCTTTGGTCCATTTTAGTTCCATAAAAAATATCTGAGTCGGTTCCATTTATGTTAATAAGTAGTAATTCGGATGACGAATCTCTTTTTCTCGCTCTTAATTGCAAAGATTCTATTATTGAATGAAAGGTGTACTTAAATAATTGCAGCTTGGAAACCTTTCTTTGTTCATGTGTCATGAAAACCCGGTATTTAATAGCCTGAATGCTCAACTTTATTGTCCATATAGTTAATTTAGGTGAAGGCAGTCTTTGATAGCTTTCGGGTCAAGCTTGCTCATAATTTACGTGGGTCTGGATAGAAGAAGTTAAAACTGGAAATCAGTTATTTCTAATCTCAAGGATTCATATTCTTTAAAGCCAATATGAATTTTCAGTTCAAGGGGTGCTGTCTATCATTATCAATCTTTCAGTCTCCTGTGAATTAATTTTTCTTGCAAAGGCTAAGAATCTTGAATCAACAAAGCAGTTGTATTCTATTCGCAGAACTGTTCTCTAATTAGATTTCACCTGCGCAAGATATCGTATGAATATTCATTCACCTCTGCCCAGGATTTTTCAAGTCACTGGTTTCCAGTTTTTTCTGCTATTGTTTTTCAAGCTGTCTTCGAAAGCATAGTTGACGAACATGGGTAATGGGTTCAGGCAAACTGGCTGAAGACGCGCTGAAGCTGATTTTAAGATCCTAGGATTATTGGAAGTGTCGGCAGTCATTTTTCTTGGGTGCAGTGACCGTGATAACCTCAAGTTGTCAGCAACGTATCAAACCACACCCACCAATTAATATAGTGGCTTTAGAAAGGCTAAACGAGAACTTCTTGCAGTTAATGCTGCATCGCTGAATCTGGATTAGTAAATAAAGTATAGTGCAAGACAGTGTCAAGAGGAAGAAGTTTGGAGGAAGAATATGGCTCGTTACTTGCCACGTGAGAGGTAAAACTTTCCGTTTTAAATGTGTCATTCATTCATTTACGACGGAAATCACGCGGCCATTCTCTTTTGTCAAAGTATATATAGGGTGGTTGGTTTTTATTTTTCCTACACTGGTTAAATTCCATTAATTGCTTGGTTAATGTTCAAAAACTTGTGAATGCAGCTGTGGCTTTTAATACAGGAAGATCTGTTTCGTGGTTTCAATCGTCATCTACCATGAAACTAAATCTTCTTGTTATTTTCATGAAAATCGTCATCAGCTTTAACATGGTATGGAATTTTCCAGGCAGGAATCAATCTCTGCGTAAATTGATTTCCGACTTGCTGTTTCTCAAATCAGGACGCGATTAAATTCAGTTGCGAATCGAAATCCAGGATTCAAAGTTTATTCCTATAGAGAATTGAGATAATAAGGATCGGAATAGTTTCATACAAAGAATATTTTGCAATTTTTGGTACGGAGTTAATACCGGTTAAATTATTTCAGGGTTTCACAGCGTTGAGGTTGATGAGTTCTGATTTATTTTATCTCTAGTGTGCAATTTGCGATAAATGCTGTGCCATTGGGTAATTGTAGATCAATTTCGCAATGGTTCTTGAAATTCGAGAGTCCTTAAAATAGATGCGAAGTGCGCAAGAGTGCATAGCTTTCCAACCAAAAAGCTATATGTAACATTCAATGAAACATTTTAAGTCTATGACGCCTCACACCCCAATTATTCTGCGTGTCTAAAATATTAATCTGGGTTTCCAAACTGTAATTTTGATAAGGAGATCCACTTCTGACATTTTTTGTGGAATAGGGTTGAATAGTAAATGGCCTTTATTTAATTGTATTTTGGAAACTTTTCCAGATCACTCTCAAATAGTCAGGTCGATGAGCAAGAGCACATTCGACTGGTGGAGAGCCCTGATTTGGATACCAAGATGAATCCATATCCGCCATTGAACGACGACCAACAGGAGAGCAAATCGACATACAGAATCCAAATTGACCGCCCTGTGATAAACCAAATGGTGCTCTTCCCGAAATATGACCCAGCTACACCAAATCAAAACCACGATGGTGTCGGTACTGATCCCAAGCCATTATTAAAATTTTTAATTGAAAAACTGGATTTCATGAAATTGATTTTTTTATTTTCAGCAAATGGCTGCATATGCTGGAAGAAATGGAAATTCTCGCCGCTTCAATTTCTGCTAAGTCTAATTCCAATTTTGGATTGGCTACCAAAGTACGAGTGGAAAAATGACTTGAGCTTCGACCTTATCGCTGGATTTACAATTGCGGTGATGCACATTCCACAAGGTGAGTGACACTCGAAATGTTGATTTCATGGTATCAATTTACTAAAATTAATGACAACAAAATGTTGAATTCTTAGGGATGGCGTACGCTCTTTTAGGAAACCTTCCTCCAATTGTAGGAATTTATATGGCATTTTTCCCTGTGATCGTCTACTCCTTTCTTGGTACTTCTCGACACGTGTCTATGGGCACTTTTGCTGTGATTTGCCTCATGACCGGAAAAGCTGCACTTGACCGCCTCACATTTGAACTCCAGAGTAGTACAAATGGCACATCAGTACTTGACCTTGATGCCATCTTACAAGAAGATCCTACTAAAATCCGTATGGTGGAAATTGCAACTGCTATCAGCCTTGCAGTTGGACTTTGGCAGGCAAGATTCTACTAATTTCTAAAAGTAGGATGCATATTAAATATTGGTTATATTTTAGGTGGCAATGGGAATTTTACGCTTAGGCTCTTTGAGCCTTTTGCTTTCTACCGAACTCGTCAGTGGATTCACAACTGGCGCTGCCGTCCATGTCTTTACTTCACAAATGAAAAATCTGCTCGGGATTCCATTGCCACGGCGGGTGGGACTCTTCAAAATAATTTTGGTAGCCATTTCTTACAGTTTGAAGGGTGTAAACATTAACTTCAGATCAACATTTTTTAAATAGACTTACTACGACATCGTGCAGCTTGTTACCAAAACAAATCTCATGGCGTTCCTGCTGTCCAGCCTGACTGTCACATGCCTGGTCATTTACAATGAATTTCTGAAAGAATTTGTCAGCCAAAAAGTTCCATTCCCAATTCCCTTGGAGCTATTGACAATCATTGCTGGGACACTTGTTTCATTTTATTTCAATTTGGAAGGGAGTTACAACGTGTCCGTTGTCAGTACAATTCCAACTGGGTGAGTCACGCTGACATTGGAGTAAAATATGCACAACATTACATTGTGGTCTCCTAATTGTCTGTTTCTAGGTTTCCTGTGCCAAAATTACCCCCAATTGACGCCTTTACCGGAGTTCTGTTGGACGGGCTTGTAATCAGCATTGTGGCATATGCAATTTCAATTTCTATGTGCAAAATATTCGCAACAAAGCACAATTACCAAATTGATCCAAACCAAGAACTTATTGCAGAGGTTAATTTTTTGATGGTACGACCTTGAGGAAATTACTTCATCGATTTTATTTGTTCTAGGGCATGAGTAACCTTGCCGGTAGCTTTTTCAGCTGTGCGCCGATTGCAGCGTCCCTATCAAGAAGTGTCATTCAAGATGCCGTTGGTGGCAAAACGCAATTGGTTGGAATTTTCTCCTCAGCCATACTCGTCTTTGTCCTGCTTTGGATTGGGCCATTTTTTGAAACGCTTCCTAACGTAAGTAACAAGCTTCCTATTCAAGTTCGGGTCGATGCATTTACCTAATTGAATTTGTTTTATCTTAAGTGCATCTTGTCTGGGATTATCGTCGTCGCATTGAAGGGAATGTTTCTACAGTTTCGTGATTTGCCAAAAGCTTGGACAGTTTCCAAAGTCAACGCCTGCGTGTGGCTAGTTTCCTTTCTAGCAACGGTGCTGCTGGATATCGAATACGGTCTGGGATGTGGAGTATTGTTGTCAATTCTTATTCTTGTTTGGACATCAACCCACGGGACGCTGGCCGTACTAGGGGTTTATTCGAATTATGAACTATATGCGGACCTTGAAGGAAATCATCAAGTAATGATTTTCGTAACCGTATCAGCCAATTGGCTTGCACTATTCTTTCTAACATATTACTCCGCAGGCGAAGGAAATTCCTGGTTTAAAAATCTACAAATATACGGGAAGCCTAAATTTTTCCAATGGGGAAAGATTTGTTACAGAAGTCGAGAAAATGGTGAAACAAGCTGAGGCTGAATTGGGCCATGTTGTCTACAATGAAAAGTTGCTGATAAACTCCATTTCGGAAGAGATGCCAGTGGCTCGCGATCACAAAGGGAATTTCAGAAGTGCACCAGCGATTGCGCACAACGTAACAATTTAAAATCTCAAAGGCCATACATTGGATTTTATGTAATTTATTCTGGGTTTAGATCGAGTGGATTATTTTTGATTTCTCGAGTTTAAGCTCACTGGACAGTGGCGCTTTACGCCATCTTCTCGGTTTGACGAACCGATTTCTGAGGGATGATGTGCAGCTTGTATTTGCAGCAGCACCATTGACGGTTCTTCATATCATGGACACCTGTTCCTTTTTCAAAGACGTCGGAACTCACCGCTTCTTCCCAACGGTACATGACGCCGTTACTCATGTTACGAATCTCAGCCAACGAGAAACGCACCACCACAAGCTCATGACTGACGTAGACTTCAATTTGCCAATCAGTACTTGAATTCGTCCAAATATGCACCTTTATTACCGAATGTTAAAGTGTCATTATTGTCTACTTTTGTGAATCTAGTCGAACACAGTTAGTTAAATTATATATACCCTAGTTTATGCCTACAGTGTGATAATATGAATTCTGATACCTGCTAAAGTAACGGAACTAGCCTAATCCCAAACCACAGTCCACAGAGGATATCAAATCCTGTAAACTATCGCAAAATTAGGGTCCTGGCGGCCTGAGTTGGAAGCGGATAATGCATGAAATTTTTATAAATAAAAAACAAATGTTTACCGGAAAATGAAATTCAGCCATATTATTTGATAAATATATTCATGCTTATAAAATTACATGTGCCGGGAGTTTGCCGTCATTGACAGAATTTGTGTTTAATGCAGACCATGGGATAAAGATCGTTATATGTCTCCGGATATTGATGCCGTGACTGAAATGTCAGAAATGAAATGAAAAAAGAAAATATGGCAAGCAGTAAAAGGTAATGTTGCATCACTTTTGTATTATTAGAGGAGTTTTTGCAATTTTGAAATTAATTATGAAGTGAATTTACGCAACTTTTTGTTAAGTAGACATAATTAAAGTAATTGAAAGAATTTGTACAAGGTGTTTGGTAAACGAAATTCCGATTTACATTATTTTGGAATATGCGTCAAAGTCGTCGAGGCTAAGCGAATGAATTCTTCCACAGCCATAAAAATGGATGTGATTTCTGCTGTCGTAAATTCCTTGAGAATTTCTGTAGAGTCTTTACACAGGATGTAAGTAAATCTACGCATCGTCTTGACAGATTTTTGCTCCAAAATCAGCTTGATGAGGATGAACACAACCTGAGAATAATCGGTTATAGGTTGAGTTATTATTACTAAATTGACGCTTGGAGAAATCGGAAGTTTTAATTACTTTTGGGAGTATGATCCGGCGGACTGCTTTCACACTGTTGAAGTCTTCTTCAATAGAAGCAGTGACACAGTCGACGAGCCAACCGTTAGGGAACATGAGCACTGCAAAAAACTTCTCGATGCTCTGCTTCAGATGATGGCTCACAGCTTTCTGCCATTTCTCCTCTGCTGCTTTTAAACTCAGCGCGCTTCTTGTCTCGTAGCGTTTTCTCGGCAGTGTTGAGGTCCTGGTAAGGATATTCCATTTCAAAGTCGGTGCTTGGTTTTTGTCGAACGGTTCGCTGCCACAATAATAGTGACTCCTCAGCTTCCTATTAAAAAAATGTCACATTTCTGAATCTTTTCCAAGTATTAGTGTAAAAAGTACAAGGATTTGAATTCGATTCAAGAAAATATGCAGAATTTGATTATATTTCTGTACCAAATAAACTCTGTAGGCGTTGAACTCTCTAATCAATGTGTCTTCATATTCTTCTTTCAAGGAACGAACTTCAGTAGTACAGACGTCGTTTATCTAAAATAAATGTTAATCAGTTATCCGTTACATTCATTACTAAAATAATTTCCACATGTGTGGGTAAGGTATTAACCTGACGGATGAGGAGGTTGCACCTTAGGAGATCACTCAAAACAAGATACTTCCTTGTAATAATGATGGTGTTTTGCAGCAAGGCAAGCATTGCATGCCTAGGATCTTGAAGTAAACTGTAGCATGATGTTATCCAAAATAGGTTCTCCACGTCGAAGCTCCCCTCCATGTCACGGAACTTTGTGACAATGGCGACAGCAATACTCAGAATGTCAAGGTTATTAACATGCGCTGCTTGCATGAAGAACTCAATTTTGTCTCGTTTGCTTTCAATGTCTGGACGGATTTGCTCGACAATCACAGGGATTTGTTTTTCGGCTGACAATTTGTCCACGTAAAACGGGATGAACATCAGTTTATCTTCACGAACAAGAACCTGAAAATAAAAAGGAAAAAAGATTTGTAAAACAAATTGTACTACTGGAACACAAATCAAAACATATTTTAATTGTAACCTTGATGTAAGCTTCTGTGCAAAGGTTCATCAACTGCTCGTCAAAACGAAGCCCCAAAATACCAAACGTGAAAAGAAGGTGAGTCAAAAAGCGTAGTAGTGCGCTGCTTGCATGAAGAACTCAATTTTGTCTCGTTTGCTTTCAATGTCTGGACGGATTTGCTCGACAATCACAGGGATTTGTTTTTCGGCTGACAATTTATCCACGTAAAACGGGATGAGCATCAGTTTATCTTCACGAACAAGAACCTGAAAATAAAAAGGAAAAAAAAAGATTTGTAAAACAAATTGTACTACTGAAACACAAATCAAAACATATTTAATTGTAACCTTGATGTAAGCTTCTGTGCAAAGGTTCATCAACTGCTCGTCAAAACGAAGCCCCAAAATACCAAACGTGAAAAGAAGGTGAGTCAAAAAGCGTAGTAGATGTCCGGTAACAATATTATCGCACTCTCCTTTCTCCCAAGTTATAAGAAGAAAAATACACAACATATTAATTTGAGACAATCTTCAAGCTGCAGTTCACCTTTTCTAACTTACAAAAGTTGATCCACCGCCTGGCGTACATGAACCAGAAGTCCTTCAACATCGTCAATGATGATATACTTCTGTACCAGTTGAAATATTTTGCTGACATTCTTGACAACGTCAAAGACGCCGATTTCAATTTGGTCCAGGCATTCAACGAGAGATAATATCTTGACCCCAATACTCGTCGGGTAGACTGACGTACTCTGCGTTACTCAACCGTCGGAGTTCAGCTTCTACGCGGACGTCAAAGACTGTCTTCAGATAAGCCCACACCTGAAAATGAACCAGAAAGTATTTCGCGATCTCAAACCTTATATTAGGAGGCTTAAAACACTGTACCTTGTCTTCCCACGTATTTGCCACTTCCAGCATTGCTTTACGATGTCCACAAAGTGCTCCCAGTGTGGCTCTGGCATATTTTGACAAACCGCTCATTTCACAGCTTTCAAATGCAATACACTTCCACATATCTCGCCCCGTGTTTCCAAATACAGCAAAATCTGCGTCCTCTGCATTGCCTAAACGGACGTCACCTTCCCCGGATGTTTCCATTGGTTCATCATTAGCAAATTGAGCATCGGATCCAAAATTCAAGGGTATCCTTTCACTATAAGTGTATCCATTCAACATTGCCGCAGTCGCCATATGTCCTGATTCCTGTAGGAATTCTAGAGCCTTGTCGCACTGTCCTGCTCGGACGTAATAAAATGCTCCCTTCAGTACTTTGAGATCCTCCTCCTTCAAAACACCATTATAAATGGATAAACTCCCTTCCGTTTAAATACTGAAAGTAGCTCCGGCTGAACTTACATTATCAAGTGGATGAATCTCCTTCTCATCTCGGAAACGAGCGTCAGGATCTATCTTGGTGACTAGCGGTTTGGCTGTATTTCCTCGTAGCTTCTGATCTCGCTGTTTTATACAACATAAACTTTGTTCAATACTCAAATTCATCAAGTCTAAAGCAAGGTTTACTTTCAGCGTGTCGAGGGTATGTTCCCAGTTAACAAATTTCTCCAACAGGTCCGGCTCTGGTAGTTTCGAAACATTTGCTTCCAGCCAGTCTACAATGTTTCTGATCTAAGAGTGAAACAATTTATTTTAGATAAAATAAAAGTTTCGTAGAGTAGTTCGTTTTCAATTAAAATTGTCATTGCTTCTAGTACCTCCTTCAAGGAACGATCTATTTTCAATTATCATATTTACAGCCGTAAACTCTTCGGTATTGTCAATTTCAGCGATAGCAGTCGTCATATTCTCTGGTTCTTCTGTCCTTTCCGACAAGCGAAAGTAGCTTAGTAGCAGGATTAGATTCCATGTGTCACGCTCCATGCTCATAAAGGATTTTGCCTGGACAAAAGACTCCATGCAATATCAATCTAATCCAAATTACAAAGGTTAAAGGTTACCTCTAGTAAACCGCCACCGAATTCTATTTCAGCTTGTGCTCCTTCCTCGAGCGGTGCGTTGCTCAAGTGTTCAATCCATTCGCTTATCACATCGAATACTTTGTACCTCGAATCCATGCTTTGGACAGAAACGACAAACCTCTCGTGGACCGAATTCATTTTAACCGATAATAGCCTTACCTTTATTAACTAAGGTAATTAATACAATCGAAGTAATTTACCGGTTATTTATATATCAGAATCAGCGCGTGTTTACTTTTTCCAGACGCATGGGGGCCAGACTTAAAGTCGGACCGGTCGGACTTTTCCTCACTGCCCAACCCTGTGAGGAAATCCATAGTTTTAATCAAATAAAAATCTAAAAACACTCCTAAAAATCATAATTAATTAAGATCTAATTAATTACAAAGAAAACTTTAATTAAAACTAGGTAATTACTCAAAAACAATTAATGCCCATTCGCAAATGACTTAAAGTCGCACTTTTCCTCACTGCCCAGGTCTGTGAGGAAATGTGAGGAAATGCCTTGTTTTTTTCAATTAAAAATCTGAAAACACTTCTAAAAATCATAATTAATTAAATAATTAATAATGATAAAGAAAAAATCACACTCACACACACCCCCCTCACATTTCCTCACAGGGTTGGGCAGTGAGGAAAAGTCCGACTGGTCCGACCGGTCCGACTTTAAGTCTGGCCCGACGCATGGCCCGCAAAAACAAAAACTTATTTTCCCGCCTCTGCCTATTTGTGTTGATTTTTCCCTCCGTGTCCACCAGGCAGGTTCTGATACGGAGTGAACGAGTGAAGCTAAATTCTCCCATCCGATTTGAACACTTTCCTGTGTAACTTTTTAGATGCTGCGTTTCACTACTATTATGGTATCATTGTGCTCAGCTGCGATAGGGTTAAGTGGCGTTCTTTTGAAAGCATCATCGCATCCCACCCCTAGAAAATCCTGCTCACTTTTTGAGAATTTGCAAGTTGGAAAGTCTCATTTCGACGCCATCGACGGAACTTTCCTTGGTTCCCGTTTGTCTCGATTCTCACAACTTTTCTAATCCGTAATTCAAATTCACAGGCACCAACGCAGGGGTCAACATCAACGTTTACGTAATGAGTGGCGACACCGAAGGAGCCTACTGTCTCCTTTGCAAGTCATCCCTAGATGAAAACAAACAACCCCATGACCCACTCGCCCCCACACAAGGGTCATCAGCTGGAGAGGGCAGTGAGACCACAGAACAAGGCCTTGGACTCGTCAGGCAACAACTTGGACAGACAGAAGATGACGAAGTGGGATCGATTGGTGACGCCAAATGGGTCAAGAAGTATCAAGGCTTCTTGGCCAAAACACTCAGGGTCAACCTGGAAGATTTCATGGACGATGACAACGAACCCAATTCAAAGCGGTTGAAAGTAGGAGGTAAGTTTTGCCCAAGTTAAGCTTATAAGATTAAACTTGCGTTTTTATTTACAACAGAGGAGGCACTGGAAGACGACACTCCATTGTTTTGCAAAAAGTGCAAAAAGGACGTGGAGCGATTACAGGATTATGATGAAAAGGCGAAGTTATTTACAAAGTCATTCGAGGAGGCGAGAGACAGCATAGCGTCAAACATTGTAAGAATTT
>VNWY01001052.1:0-21934 GCA_009869845.1 Pseudachorutes palmiensis | reverse complement strand
ATATTTCAGGGAGGTAATGGCAGAGTTGCTTCTTTTATTTCCTCTAAAGCCAGTGAGGATGTCAATTGATTTCCAAAACGTTGAGTTGTTGCAGGTGTCAATGAACTACTCATTAAAAAATTGCTTGTTTGCATTAGTGATTGCATTGTTCGCTTTGGTCCTAGCGTTGGTGAAGCATTTCCAATTCCTATTTCCCTTCGCGTGAATCGTCTGCACCAATAGCTTATCAGATGATAAAGAGGTTTACTTTCATACTTTCCGAGACCATGCCTAAAATGTTTCCGAATTAACAAAGTCATAACAAAGTAGTAAAAGCGATTTTTGCTGCATTCGTATAATTTCAGCTTTGGTTTTAGTTTTACATCAATTCATATTTCCAGAGAAAGCGGGGATTTAGGACTTTCTATTTTAATTTCACGTACTGCTGTTATCTGAGGTGATAACGATACGAAATTGACGCCGTCCATCCCTTCGCTTTGTTTACACACCTGAGACTATATCACCATGCAATGATTCATTCTGCGCTTTTCGCACTTGCATCTGCTTTAAACCACATTGAGAATTAATTGGATTTGAAATGGGGGACACTGGAAGCATCGTTGTTGGAGCCACTACGTACAAGTATGCAGGTCATGTAAAGGTGGTTGGGATTGTGGAAATTGTAAGTTCATATATTTGGTATTCATACCAAGTGTACTTGAAAACAAAGTACTTTGGATTTTTCAGGTGCTACTGGTTCTGGAGGCAATTACGATCATCTTGGGGATGGCATTTCTGTTACTAGCTCTTTCCCAAACTCCTCCGCATGGAACTGAAAATGATACGTTCGAGAACTATACAGCAGTGACGGAAAATCCTGACTCGTCAGCCGGAGCTATTATAGGAATTTTGGCTGCCATTATGAGTAAAATGCGAACATTAAACTTGTTCAAGTACATGCGTTTGTGTAAACTTCGTTTTCATTTCAGTTGTAGCGATTTTCATTCAAGGCTGGTTGGTCTACTTGGTATTTACAGGAGGAAAAAATGTAATGCACGAATACAACGTCAACAACAATATTCTTATATTTTTCTTTCCAGAAAAATGCGCTACGTCTCAAAATCTGGTGGATTGTCCAATCTGTTTTCTTTGCACTCTCTGTCCTTGGTACCCTCGTTGGTTTGGTGAATGGGATCCCGTGGTATTCAATTGTTATTAATATTATTGGCAGCACCTATCGTATTTACTCCATTCACGTTGTTCGCCTTCATGCCGAAGATCTAGCAGATAACGTTCTGGACAGGGAACCACTAGTTGAGTAAAACCGTCTTCTGAAATATACCAACTCTCCTCTCTTATGTACTGAGAAGTAAGTTGCTTGGCCAGTTGGCCTGTCATTCGAGGCTAAAAGAATACAACCAGAACATTGTTGTTTATGAAATTATCCCTACATGAATCAGTAAAAATGCATTTTCAAACTACTACAGTCAACTGTCGGTTTCGCTACAAAATAATTGGTCTAATTTTCTACATCCATAAATACACTTGATTCTACTAAAATATACCATCCGTCCAAAAATTGTTATACTTAATTGCCGACTCAACAGACATTCTGCTTATAGTAGGCCTAGCGCCTAATGGACACGAACCAATTAACTCTTACTTCCAACATTGCCTGAGCCTGATTCATATTTTACTTCTCCGCCAGTCAAGAAGAGGTCAGGTGTCAATTGTGTAGCGACTCGTCCATCGGACGGGTTCGTAAGTTTTACAACTATCGAATCATGAATTACAAATAAGAATGAATGTTAACTTTAATTAGTATCAAACTTTTTATTTTCTATTGGAGTTTAATTTATTTGCTTTTAGGTTCGGTTCTATTAAAACTTATTCTGACGTGTGACACACCTATTTGGTTCATTTTCATGGTTCAATATCTGGTTTGAGAGTTAGAAATGATTGGTATTAAAGTATTATTTCGATGATTCGTTTCATTTTTTCCAGTTGTATTAATTTGTTAATTCGTTGGGCCACAGAATGAGTGACTGATTTTAATATAACGTGACTTCGATGGAGATAAAGTGGTCGGCAACATTTGACAAAAAACGTAAATATTTAGAAAAATCCGGGTGGAAAAGTTTGTTTACGTTCTTTTTTTTCTTTTTGAGCAGCCTGAATTGCAATTTTCTTGTAACATAAATAAACGCAAAGTAGACCAGAGTCCAGAGAAGGGAACAAAAATGGCAATTTATACCATCAAGTTTAACAATGAAGAACAGTGCGCCAATTGATTCCATTGTGATTATGAGAGGACCTATTCAGTATATTCATGTCGTTAGGCGTATTTTTTGTTTTGCTAGCATAACTACAAACTACAGGCATATCGCATCACTCCAATTAACCTTGGATTTTTGTTGTGAACTACAAATCACTTACGGCAGCAAAAAATTTGCTCATAAAACCATAGACAATTCTATGAATTGGTAATAAACCGTGGCAACACGGGCATAACAAAGTAGCGGAATAGCTACGTGATGTAGAAGGATAAAACGTAGATTACAGTAGAACAACTTTAGTTATAGGTATTATTAATAAACCGCGGCAACACGGGCAAAGTAACGGAAAATACTTGATGTGGAGTTAACAGCAGTTAAATAGAGTTAGAACGGTCAAAAAAGTTAAAATCCTAATTTTTTAGTTTGCCCTTTGACCATCAATAGCGGGTCACCCGTAGGTCACAAGTCAAAACGTCATATAGCAATTGTTCGCCTCGATGAGGTAAGCAACTTTTGTAGGGGTAATTTTTCACGTTATGATAAATCCGGACTTTGACCTTGACATTTGACCCGGACGGAGTTCACTTCCTGTCAATGTCAATACGGCGTCTCTATATTGGGATCATGAGGAACTCATAACTGAAAACAAATTTCAAATCGGCACAGTAGTTCCTGAGTTATTGAAGGACGACAGACAGACTGCATAAAGTAGCTTCCGCTACTTAATAAACCGTGGTAACCCGGGTATAAAAAAGTAGCGGATTAGATACGTGACGTGGAATATATAACGTGGATTAAACGTAGAATAGAGTAGAACGACGAAAAATAATAAAACACATGAATTCATATTTTTAACTTTGACCTCATCTAGCGGGTAACCCGTAGGTCACAGGTCAAAATGTGAGATAAAAAAGTTGCTTGTCTCGATGAGATGAACAACTTTTGTAGGGGTCATTTTTCAGGCGAAGAGTAATCTCAACTTTGACCTTGACATTCCGGTCACTTCCGGTCAATGTCAATACGACGTTTCCATATTGGGACCATAAGGAGTTCATTGCTGCAAACAGCATTCCAATCGGTTCAGTAGATCCTGAGTTATTGACGGACGACAGACAGACGGACAGACGGACAGAACAAAAGCATAAAGTAGCTTCCGCTACCTAATAATAGGTAGTTCATTTTCATATCCTGAGTCAGAGTATAGTGTCGTTTACAATAGTGAAAGGCGTCCCAGTTTTGCAGGAAGGTGTTATCGGATATCGGTGTTTAAAACCCTCAAGGGTCATCAAATGTCCGGCACTGGATACGTTGGAGTTGCTATGAATCACAATCGGGAATACGAAGTAAATCCAGAACTATCCTTCACACAGATCGTGGGGACAATTCCAATTTCTATTCATTTCGAAAATTTGACCGTCAAGCATCCCCTTTATGAAGGGATCGGGTCCGGGAATTTGCCATTGGAAAAATTTAAAGTGCTGATCCAACAGGATGATTTGTATGTTCAGGCGTATTTGGAAAACATGAAGATACTTGCAACTCGCGAAGAGAACGAAACACGGAAAGGTTACTTGAATTCAATTGGTGATGAGGCAGAAAACTACGCGAAATTCTTTGAAAATTGTTATAAAGAATTTCATTTCGAGAATAAGTCTCAAATGACGCCTTCAACACTTGGTGAGCTAAACAAAAATGTCAACATGTAAGAGAAAATTACCCAATTTCCTTGATTCTATGTAGAGCATTCAGGATATGAACGGTTAACCTCGCAGTACGAGCACATTGGAATTGCATTGGCAGCTCTCTACCCTAGCTATAGCGTGTGGGGTAAAATGGCTTTACAAGTCAAAGCTGTAAGTCAAGGGGCTTGCAATAAGCCAAATCCGTATCAAACTTTTGTCGATTGGATCCAACCTTCAGACGCTCTCAAGACCAAAACATTTACTGATTTTGTTGACTTTTACTACGCTAACATGAATACTCCCGTCCTCCGTCAGCGCATGATTGGCGCATACATGAAAGGAGTTGAATTGCAATACGGATTTGCCAGTGGCATTTTTGAGTATGGAGACAGTATGGACGTCCTCCCTGAAATCCAGCTACTAGCCTTGAGTCATCCTCTTTATAAAGAACTCGGTTTAGGAACTCTGCCATTAGAGAAGTTCGTTAACTTGGTTCAACAGGAGCTACTGTTTATGCGTGGATACTATAATGCATTTGAAGAAATGGAGAAGAAGGAAACTAATCCGGTGCTGAAAGCTGAACTCCTCAAAGATCCGAAACCAATCTTCGACTTTTTTGAAACACAAATGAAGAAATTCAATTTCGGCCAGCCAACTAGCACATTTCCGTCAATAAGTGGTAAAGGAAAATGTATATAATATACGAGGAATAAGAATAATTAATTTAATTTTAATATTGTGCAGCGTACGTGTCTCACGTTGTAACTGTGGCGAAGAATCGACCAGTTGCTGAGGGGTTGGCTGCAATTTGCAACATTATGTGGCATAAGATTGGAATCAAAGCGAATGAAATCGCACGTGCGAATTATCCTTCAATTGAGTCCCATCCGTACAAGGCATTCCTGGATAGCATCAACACTCAAAAAATTCAGCTATCCAAGTACAATGCCGTGTTGAGCAAATACTATGAAAATGCTAGCCTCGAAACAAAGTACAGAATGCATCAAGCACTCAAGAAAAGTATCATCTACGAACTCCATTTCACAGCCGCAGTTTATGGGGATGGCAGTTAAAGCAAAAGCCTAATTTGCTTATCTTTGTCACATTATCCGAATGAACGCTCCGCTAGCAATGTTATCAATTCACAAATATTCACAAAACAGAAATATCAATTCAAATGCAATATTTTTATCCTTGGATAAAGGCTTTTTTCTTAATGGTGAAAGGGATGCCACATTTCAAGCAGCAAAGTTTTCCACTTCTCGGGTCGTGGAAACTGCGCCTGTGCTGTACTATTTAGTATACAAAAACTAAAGACATTCTACTTGTTGATCTGTAACTACTGATCGGTAGTTTAAGAATCGAATTTCTTGGCTAATAAGGGGTTGTATCAATCCACCTCCTGAGGCATATCGAACTAAATGACGACTTATTCCTTGTGCCACCTTTTCAAAACCAGTAGAAAAAGTTGAGTATTCTAATCCTATTTGAATGAAAAATGGATTAGTAAACCAACCAAGTAATTGTGTGACATATCGGAGGCACCTCCTTGACGCCATAATTGCTTAGCCATTGTTTAGCAAGGTTGTTTTGCATAAGCCAAGTTGAATCTTTCGTGCCTAAGGTAAACGTGATTTGTTTGGAAAGCAGCGTTTCTGCAAGACTTGAAAGCCTGATGTAATCGCTTCAAATCTGTCAATAAAACTAAGAATTTCTTAAGTTTTAGGACATTGTGCATTTGAAGGTCAAAGTTACTTTTAAGCTTTAGAAATCCATTCTATTTCCTGGCCGATGAGATCGTCCTCATCTTTTTAAACTGTTCTTCTAAGAAACTTGCCGGAAATTGTCCAAGGTACCAACTTGCAATAAAATCAATCGCCGTCAACTCCCTCAAAACGAAACCAGCCTCAGTTCATGAATAAATTCTTGCGTTATCGCACCGTTCTCTCAGGAGCAAGTGGCGTAGATTGGGGATTTTAACGTGAAACTACCCTTGACACCCTGCTGTAGTTCCTAGCAAGCCTGCAAGAGAGATGGAGAAAGCATCGCTTCCTTCTAACCCAAACCTTAGATAAATGAATTGACGTTATGAACTTTCACCAACTTTTTTCGATCTCTTTAGTAAGGAATAATTAAATTTGTTCATTATTTGTTCAAAGAGACGAAAGGCTTTTCGGCCATGGCTGTGGTGCGCTTAAAGTAGCGCAGAAAGTAAATGGCAACTTTCAATTTATGCAATATTCGTTGTTTAAAGAAGTAGAGTGGATTCGAAAACGCCAGAGGATGAAATATCGTTGATACAACATGGAAACTGATGAGATTAGTAGTCTTCTGCATCACTGAATTCCCTGATGAGGGAGACCACTCACTACAATCTTCAGGATTAGTGCTGATTTGCTGATTCCGATTCTCTGTTAGTTTTGATGAAGGGAGCAGAATTTTGTTTAGCCAGGTGAATTATCATATGGAAATTAAGCTTTCTCTACCTTCTTGTCTCTGAAAACTCTGAAATCATAAACATCACCAAATATTTAATGTATGAAATATCCGGAACCAAGCATCATCCCTGCGGTTTCTAATTTAAACGTAAGTAAGTGAACTCAATAGACTCTGAATTCAGAATTTGAATCTCTGCTTTTAATTCCTCTTCTAGGAATTCTTAATCGAGGGAAACTTGTCTGAAAGTGCAGTCTAAGCATTATTAAGTAAAAGTGAATAACTTTTCGGCTTCAGGAATAGAAACATTCGGAATCCTGAAAATTGGATTTTAAAGTTCGATGGAGCTTAATTGTTAGGCAAAGTTGGTTTACATTCCATTCTGCAGTGTACTGGTACCCCAAGTTTACGCCGTATGCACCTTCGCAGTTCTTGTAAGCAAAAACAGAATTAAGGACTTCGCGTCGTATAATTTCATGGATGATTTATGGAAAGAATTTCCAATACTCGAGCTCTCAAAATATCATTAATCATTTCCCTTCTGTCTCACTTCGTTTCCTAGAAGCAAAGCAATTCCGCATCTTCATTAGGCAAAAAGCATTTTAATCATTCTCAAGCATCTTTTTTTTTATTTAATTTTATCCGACTTTATACACTATGCTTAAGTGAGGATGAAGATTGAAAAGTTTACAAAATTCACGCTAATAGAACTGGCAATATCAATATAAAATCAAAAAGCGAAAAATGTTTGGCATTTAATATTACTTTCATCCTTTGAATGAAGGCTAGAACTCAATGATTTTTTACTCATCCAGTTACTAGTAAATCCAGTTATCTTTTGCCGAAAAGCGAGTGAGAAATCAAGGCTTTTAGAAACTTAAAATGAAATAAAGCCTTTTGTTTCCTGGATCCGACTTTTATTCCCCGTAATCATAATAAGTGGAAGGATGCTTTATGGTGAAAGTCTTCTAAACTAAAGTGAAAGTCTTTGAAGGAAGAACAATTGAGAGTGGAATCATTCGACTGGTTTAATCGACTGTTTCATTGGATTTGATTGGAAGAGATTTCTCTGACTCTTGATTACAAAGTTAGAAATTCTCCTTTCCAGTCCATAAACTGAATTTAATCACCGCCACTACTCTGCTAGAAACTAACAACTTAGAAATAAAATCGTGGTTTAGTTGTGATTGCAAAGTCCTTACGTCCCTTGCTTTTGCTTCTTCTAGCGTGGTTTTGACCGAATAACCAATCTCCGAATAGTTGGAAATTGAATGCCTGTTTGGGGTTTTAGTACTAATCATGAGAATTAGTCCAGACAACGGGATCGTTGCCCTTCTCCCGGAACTTTGGTAGACATGTGTTGCGGCGGCTTTGTATCTTTATATTTTCATAAAAAATTGAAAGAATGCCGATATGTATTCAAATCCGTTACTTACGATGCTATTTAAAATCCCCTGGGGCTAGCACTCATACGCTACCCAATTGACCCAGGCCAGAGGAACTCTGAACATCACCGGACATTCCGTCGTGTGACATTTAAGACGATAAGCAGTGGGAGGGAATTCATTGCTCCAGCCTCTTCTGGGTATCTCTTCTGGGACGATTTTACATAAACTTTTATAGAGGTCATTTCGGAGAGTGGGAACGAAAAATGACGCAAACTGCTGCACCATTATTTCTTTCCACATAAAAACAGCCACCGACTGCTGAATCAGTCAGCTTAGCTTGTGTCTTTTACGACAGTGTAACTTTTATTTAAATTCACTGCCCTTATGACCATTTCATTTCTGTTGTATCAAACGTTATATCTAATTCTGTATATTTTTAGAATGAAGCAATGGCACTTGAAACAGATAATAAAAATACGCACTTTGTTTTCAAAATTAGGGCCAAAATTTTCAAGCTTGGAGCAGAACGAATAAACTTTGCGAGCATCGTTGGACAAAGATGTGATGAACGCACGCACGTTTCCTTCATTTGTTTAGTTCAAGTATTCAATTTCTACCACAATGTTCTCCCATAAGCCCATTTCGTGTTTCTTTCCATTTCAGTTTGTCCAAATTGGAAACCTCCAGATCTGATTGTTAAAGGTAAGGAAACTTAATGGACTCTTGGATTCTCCTTGTATCACGTAGACGCCTTCCAGTCATTGGCTCAATCAATCTCCAGTCACCTTTCTTTCCACGGAATCAAAACACGAAACAATCAAATTCTTCCCAGGAAAAGTTGTACATTAGGAGCATGTGATACCAAAAACTTTTGCGGGATTGCAAACTGTTACAACTGAAACTTCATCTTCCGAGTTGGTCAAGGTGGCTTTGACGGATAAATAATTGAAATCAAAATATGGATTTGCTGCCCACAATGCAGCACAGTTTTGAAAGGTCTTCCGCAGGAATAGTGTGTCGAATCCAATTTCAGCTTGGAAGTTATTGACACATTCACGCACACCGGCGCTTTTACTCTATTTTAGAAGAATTGTCAAAGGAAATAAGCTTTGCGTATTCTACCAAGTGGATTGCAGCGTCTTTTTATACATTTTGTAACAAGGTAAAGAACGCAAAGTATAAATTGGAAAGTTGTCCCATATAAACTTTCTCTTCAAATAAGACTTCGATAGAAAGAGAAAGAAAGTAGACAAATCCGGCAATTTCTTCTTTCACGCTTCATTAGGGAAATCTTCCATCCACATGAATCCAAATCCAAGGGAAGGAATAACCCCCATTACTCCTTCTTGCCTTTTCTTTTGTTATTGAACACTTTCACCAAGGAATTCTCACCACGTCCAATTTCATTTCAAGAATCATTCCTAAAGTTCCCCATTTGTTTTCTTAAACGCTTTCACTGTGAGGTAAACAGAGAATAATTAGGAAAGGAGCTTAAAATAGTACTCTGGTGTTAATCCACTGAGGCAAAAGTCATTGAGGAATTATTAAAAAATGGCCGTTGATGCGGGCTTATGATTCAAATTTTAATTTTGCCTTCATTTGCCTGCGGAATCCCGGAAATCTTCCTGCAGACGTAAAAATTTATGATCTGGATGAGTTTTGTTGAGTTCTAGTTCATTTAAGTGCGAAGCCCGTTTCACTAGAGAAAATGGGAGCATCTCTCCTGACTTCCAAACTGCAAAGTTAACACCCAGCGGCTGGTAGTTTATGTTGCTAAAATTTCACCAACTTAGTTTAGCCTGACGCCAAAGAAGGGCATCAAGTCTTGAATGTTTTCCTTAGAAGAAATATCTGCGTAGAAAGTTAGGTGAAAATGCTTGTGTGTTTCAGCAGTTGCTTCCAAGGGAGTGACGACGGAAGGAATGAAAACACTTAAAATCCAGTGCCTCCTTCTATCTCGTTCCTAATCAATAGCCACTTCAGCCTAACGACATTCCCCACCAAACATACCACCGCCCCCAACGCCACACTGACATGTATCCCAAGTAGAAAACGGAAAAACAAGGCCTGGCTCACCTAAATCCCCAAAGAAACTTCAATTTTAGGGCTTGAATTACTCTCTCTCCCGCTATTCTCTCACTCACTGTCAAAGCTAAAAGTACAGGGGAAAGTCAAATGTTGGATGATGTGTAAACACGGGGATAAACAAAGGAAAAACAACTAAACATCATTTCCGCTGGGGCTTTCACGTGCTTTCACACAGAGAAAGTGGAATGTCAACAACTCACCTCGAACCACATTATGGCACTCTCTCATCTGCTAACAACGCCTTAAATACTTGTCTTGACATTTTCATCATCATAACAAAGCCATTCCTCTGCACTACCGGATTCTTCACGGTTAGGTGAACTAATAATCACGACATTCCCTAAATACCTCACTCACGAAAACGCTATTTAATTATAGTAACATCTTCGATACACTTCTAAGCATTGGGATTTCCTAATCAACTCCGAGTGACACAGTCGTCAATAATTGGCATATGACTATGAGCCATAATTGGCAGACGAATACGAACTCCAAATGACATCGTAACATTGGCATTGATTGACAACCATTCTGAAATAATTAGTTGAAGTTTCCAAATTAAAGGCTTAATTGAATTACAGTGAACTACAGTAACATACAGGTTGTCACGGTCAGCTGAACTCTCATTTGTTCTTTATTATGTGCTCAACCTCACCTTCGGATAGCCTGTCCAGTCAACTTTGTGGAAAAACGTTCCGTGCTTCAGGATTCCACATACCACCAATGTTCATTGCAAAACGGGATAAAGTTTCGGGCACACATGCCTCACTCTTGAAAGAAGCAGCAGCCATTTTTAATTTTAGCTTGACATGGACCATTGCCAAAGGACCTGGGGGACTGGATCGGAATGGAAAACCGATGGGATTAATGGGTGACCTTTACTATAATCGAACAGATATTGTCACACCGGCTTCAGCTATATTTGCAAGATTCCCATTCCTTGATTTTACTAACGGCGCAGCAGAAGAAAAGCTGACATTTTTCACTTCGATACCAAGTTCAGAATTGAGCTCTACTTCGATATTCTCGTCATACAACTCTACACTTTGGGCTATAATCGCCGTATTCTTCTCTGCTTTCGCGATTGTTTACTTCTTAATTCTAGGGTCTTGTGCAAAAAAAATCTCAATATTGAGACGTTTAAGTATTTCATTGTTTATTCCTTATTCAACGCTGCTGGATCAACATACTGGAAATATTTCAGAGAGATCAAGGTTGCTGACGTCGGTGCTCTTTGCGTTTACAATTTTCATTGGCAATGGATACAAGGGGAATTTAGTTTCACACTTGTCCGCCGGTGAAGTTCTTCAAATTCCGAGAACGTATGAGGAACTAGATGAACAAAAAGCATATAACTTGAATATCCAATATATGGGTGAAGCATCTGCCATTTCTGTTTTCTTCAAAACGACTGATAACAAAGTTATGAAAAGCTTATCACCGAGACTGCGCTCGATTTCCAGTATCATTGACTGTGTCCGAGAGTCCAGTACTTTGCCAAAAACAGTTTGCATTGGATACAGTAATCCGCTGAGACTCTCTATCTTAAGTAACCTTACCATCAGAGTCGGGACTTTATCAACTTTCGAATCAAACGATTTCGCCTTCAAACTCAACCCAGGATATGCTCTCCGAAAAAAGTTTCCAAACACAAGAGCATTTAATAAAATCGTTTCCAGAGCAAATTCGGCCGGGCTAATGATAAAATGGAACCGAGATTTAGCTTATGAGTATAAATTAATTGGGAGTCGATGGATGGAGAATGGAGGGAATATACAATTGTACAACTTTCTACGCTCCGTCTTGGAACATCAAAATCAGAACCGAAGCTATTTTAGATTGAAAAACTTAATTGTTGTATTTTGCTGTTACGCAATATTCTCGGCAGCATGCTTGGTCATATTTTGTATAGAAATAGCTACATTTAGACTATGTACTACTAATTGAAAATTGATTAAATTGTGGTTGTTACAGTTATATTGCATTTACAGCTGGTTGGTTATGACGCTTGTGAATTCATAGTTTTGCTATACTCCACGCAATCCTCATTGTGCCGTTGAAATCGTTTTGGCATTTTTGCTAACTGTAAAATAAGTATATATAAAGTAAGTGGTTAATTTACATATATCAATTCGAAATCATATAATAAAACACGCCTTGCTCCTTTAGTTGAACAGTAGGAGAAATTACCCCCTGCATGCGGTAGTTATGTGTTAGCCATATAGAACATAAAACAAGCTTGACGCTGCTTCATTCAGGTTCTAAATCGGATGCAAAACTCTCAAATGTTTTACATGGGAGCTGGTGAAAATTCCGAGCAAGAGATCTTTTTGCGTATTCCTCCCGAAAATAAACAAGCGAGCCCCCGGAATTAGTACCGCAATTTTTCCAGGATTAGGAATTCAAAGTGGAGGAATATTTGCTCACACGATTCTTTCCACTAGCGGAGAAGAGAAGTAAGGCTGGATATCGTAAAAGTTTTATTAAAGGATATTCGATGGGAACACCAACTGGGTAGAAGTGGGTGCTGAGTCAGGGCTTTCCGTCGACATCATCTTCAAACATAAAGACCCGCCAATAAGACTCAAAGAATAACCAAATGCAAGATCCTTCTTCTTAGCACTGAAAGACTTTCTCCAGAAGAAGAACTAGGAGCATTCGATCTTCTAACGAATGAATGAATAAACCACTTTCAACCATCGGAACAAGAATCTTGCGTCGTCCAACTTCTCTTTTCCTTTTACATCTCTAAGATTCACACTGCATTTCCTGAGCTGACAACTGCGACGACTTGAGTTAAGACGAAGAATTTTAGGAATCACAAGTCTCTGCAGACATAAGAAATCACTCTGGGAGAAAGTAAAACAGAAAACTTTTCTAATTAAGCCCCTCTCCCTCATTGTCTTTTAATGACTAATTCTTTCGTTAGAACTTGTTGACAGGATATCCAATCCTTCTTTTCCTTCTATACCTTGCACGATCTAAACCCAATGAAATCAGACCTAAATTGTAGAACTTTATTAAACTAGTCCAAAAACTTTCTCCCTGACGCAGGAGGAGTGGATGATTCAATGCATCTCACAAAAGTGAAAGTTTTGCATGCAAGAAGCCACTGAAAAGGATTGGAGGTTCATATGCATGCAAACCGCTAGCTCTGTGTGCAAGGCATTCATATTTATGCAAGTAGTTTTGGTTTTAGACGATGGATTTTCTATTTGCCGCTGTTGTTGTTTCCTTTTGTCTTTGTTCTGTTTACATGAAATTGTTTATGCGGGACTTCCACCACCACCGGGGCTTCGTAGGGAATGGTTCCAAAAGGAAAGCCAATAAGAATCTCATTTGAAATTGAGGCAAAGGGAAACCTCCTGACACCCCAGTCACACCGACAGGAAAGAAACACATTCACATTAGACTTACATATTGAATTACATACATTTATTTATGTCCTTTGCTTATACAACTCTATGCTTTCCTTATACGGCTTTGGTTACCCTCAGTCAGCACGGAGAAAGTTAAAAGGAGAAAGAGAGATATGATACGAAAGTGGGATTTGTCAGAATTCTCGTTTTCCTGTCAACTCTTCTTCCGCCGTCTTCCTTTTCATTTCTGCTTTATGCGACCCGACGGAGCTACAAAAAATTATTTCAGAAAACGGATCGAAAAGTATATCCCACATCAGATATCGTAGGGTATTATAACCTAAAGCTTTCACTTGCAAGGGCATGGAGGACTACGAAATATTTTCTTTTACGAGGACGGGTTCCGAGATCTCCGAAGGTTTACCCGGGAATTCAAAACTATGAAAACATATTATCATGAAAGCTTAACAAACTGCGTAAATATTAGCAGGCTTGAAAATTCGACAAACAATAACAAGTCAAATATTGAGACATGATATTTAGCGTTGCAGTTGTTCACGCAAGAACAGCTATTGGGAACATGTTACAGCCTACAGTTAAAGGTGAGAGAAAGTAAGAGAAAGGAGACACGTAAATGGTTGCTGTAGTAGGGAAAAGTGTAATTTAAAAAAATGAGCCATTTGAGGCCGGATAAAAGTTTGAGAAAGGGGGAGGGGATCTTGGTTAATGTGGAATCTTCATTAAGAGGACTCCAGGAAAGCCTCTTCTTTCTAAAGTTTCAAATAATGTGGAAAGTCCGTCGTATTTTTCCTGGAAGGAAAAGGCAAAGGGAAGTGAAGACATGACTTAATGTTTGGAAACTCACAACAAAACACACTCCTTCATATTAAAAAAGTGAAAGTTTTCTTGCCTCTTCTGACTCATTTTTCAGTATCCAGGAAGGCTAACCTTCTCTCCACCTACACGACTCTAATGATCCCAGCATGAAAAAAAATGGTGAAAACAACACAACAAGGATTTATGTCTCACCTCGTCTTCTGTTCATTCCCACAAGGAGAGTTTTCTCTCCACACACATGATAAATGATCAATCTATTTCCATTTACAAACTTTCTCTACGAGACATGCCGTGGATCCGGCTCTGAAGGAATCTTCGTCTCCCATTGAAATGCTTTCTCCATGGGTGTAATCCCGGGATCTTCTAACCAGAATTTGATTTTGCCATGCAAATGTGTGTATACTCTTCCTCTCATATAGCTATTTATTCGTCGCCTACATCCGGTTACAATTTCAACATGCATACTTTATTACTCAACGGCAAGCCACACAATTTCGGTTCTTACTTACAAGCAACCACACGTGCGGCAGGAGGATTCAAATGCCTTAGCAAAAGCCATAGGCTTTAACTTTTCAGGCCTGGTGTTTTCTTCTATACAGACATTTCTCTCACTTTGTACAACTTCCGCTTTATCGGCGTCAACACGTCATCCCATTTCAGACATGAAAAGAAACTCGAGTAATTTAATTAGAACTGAGTTCTGCATTTCTGCTTCGTACGCATTTTATTTCTTTCAGTCAGCAAGACCGGCAGTAGGCTAAAGAGCCTTCTAGAAATTAAACTTGTAAACTTGGTTTGAATTTTTAAACCTAAAATCAAGGATCTTGTTTCACCCGAACAGTTTTTTTTAGAATATAGCATGTTTTTTGTCCTCAAATCAAGAGAGATGACGACGAAAGTTAACTTTGTCCATAATTCCCCTCCGCCTCTTGCGTGGTGAAAGTAGAAAGTACTCTTGTTCCCCTTTCTTCTGTTGTGTTATATTTCTTTAATGTGGAGGGACACATAATCGTCAACATAAGTTTTAATCTTTCTAACTCTCTTTCCTTGAGTACAACTTCTAACAGAACTTTTATTTTTTGAATGGGAAGGAATACTATGGAATTGAGATCCCAGACCCCTTTAATGTCTCTCATTCATTGTTCTCCATCTCGATCTATATGGGTCTCCTTGGCCAGTTTTGCCAAGTCTCAACAATGAAATTAATGTAAGAGAAAATGTAATCGAAACTGAATCGAGTTAGGCCGGCAGTTAAAGTCAAAAAAATCCTTTAGGACGCCCGTTTAAGATTTTTTTTCTGCTGCGGTAATAGAAGCCACAAATGTAGTGAAATTTTATATTTTGAGTAAATAATATTCAAATACATTCGCTGAAAATGCCACACTTTATTTAAAAATTGTGAAATAATTCATCTCTCAAATAGGGTTTGAGATTTTATTTAGCTGCAGTAATTTGGAGTCGCCATCCTTCCCCTCTTCGTTTTCTGTTTACTTCCAAGCCTATGGGCTTAGTAGAAATGTGCAATCTCATTGTCTGATCTACAGTTTGGTCTTTTTTATGAAAAAAGTTGATCTCCGACTCTACTATGAGGATGATAGTTTTGATTTGGTTCTCTTGGAGCCAATCAAAAGACAGGATCTTCCCTCCATACCAATTGATGACAGAAATCAATAAGAAAGTATCCTGAACTTCGACGAGGGAATGATAACAAGAGAAAAGTTAGTTTCTCCTCTAAAATTACCTTTTACCCACATCCATTACTCTTCTTTTACACAGAAGGAAAGTTTTAGCGTATAGGAAAAATGGATCTAAAATCAACTTGTTCTGATCCTACGGCTGTGGGAGGTCTTTGACACCACACCCAAAGTTCAATCACCCATTCAAACACACGCCGAAACTCTCCTCCCTCGTCCTCTCCGTCCTTCCAGCACACAGTCTGGATTTCGTCTTTGATGTTTCAACTTCCGTTGATCTGGATCTTCTCGTCGACACCGAATTTATCAGGGGTTCTCGTATCAAACTTTTCCCTTTCCTGCCGCCCGATTGTAAATGAGGATTTGATTGGGAAAGAAGCTCAAATGAAGGATAAGGTTTGATGGATGATCTTGTGGTTGTGGCTTTTCTCCCTTGGATTGGCTCAGGAGGTGGTCTACGTGGAGCTGAAGGATCGGCTACTTGAAGGTTAAGGAAAATTGCAGGAGAAAGGAACGTGATCTCCTTAAACTTTCCCCATTTCTCCAAATTCAATTCCAGCCAGTTCATCCTCCCCGCTACTTTCGTTCTCCAACTTTATCTCCGGGCAAGGAGTCACTCACTTTAGATGGGAAAGTGACCAGCAGTCCTTTAAAGGAAACAAAGTAAATTGATTCTTTCTTTTATATTTCATTTGAAAGTCTACTTTTACCCATTTCATGTGCTCACTAACTAGGAACATATCTTGTCCGAATTGTAGGTATAAATTGAAGTGGATGGGAAAGTGCTGAAATGGTGGTTGCCTGACCGCGGACGGCTTAACTGTCAAAGTTAACCGATTGTCATGAAACCGACTTTTAGCACCATACCGCCTTGGAAACTTCTGTGTTTTGGAAGGACTCGTAAGATATTACTTTATATAGAAAGGCGAGCATCATCCGCATTTATAACACAGCCATTATCTGCAAACAATGGGACTTAACCAAAGTCGTAGTTTTGTTCTCTTCATGTTGGCAAAAGGACACCAGCCGCCATTTTTCTCGCTCCTTTCATACTTTCTCCTCGTGGGTGCGTCCCTACCGACGGCGATCTTTGTAAGACCTGTGAGAATAAATTTGCAGGAGACGAACTTACCTTGCTCAAGTGGATAAAGGGAAAAGTGTCACTTAAGTGTCTCATTCTCGTCATCTGCTGCTGACGTTTCTGTATAAAAATATCTCTGCCTTCGTCTAAAAACCCTTCTTTTCCATCAAAGGATTTGTGATTGAAGTTTCTGAAAGCTAAGGTTTTATTATTTCTCGTAACAATATATCCTTTTCGCTATATAACACAACCTAGCTATTCTTAAAATCTATAGAAAACGAAAACTTGCACCAGACATTGTCTCCTACCAAAATGAAACTGAGTCCTGCATCAGATAGATCCAAAAAAAGTCATTTCATATTGGAGCCTGACACCGTTATATGGTCTTTCAGCAAGATTTCAAAATTAGACTTCACCTCCCTCAGCGGCCTCATCTTCGTAGCCTTCATCTGGACTTTCGTTGATTGTTGTAGTAAGCTGACGCTGAAGTCGAGATTTCGCTTTTTGTGGGTCTCCCTTGGGTATTTTCTTTTCCAGAGTTTCAGGATTTTCAGTCTCTTCAAGGATGCAAGTGCACGAGGAAGAAGGTGTGGGGGCAGCATAGGTAACATATTCCTGAGGACCATATACGGCATAAGTGGGTGCGGCGTGCACGTAAGTATAAAGGGGCTGATGGTAGCCATCTGCAGGTGATGATGAGTATGCGTAGATGTAAGCGTTGGGTGGAAAAGGAGCGGGATTGATGTATTCCTTGGGGTACTTGGCAAGGTCATAGTTCGTGGGAATGGCGGGATTGCCGCTATTGAGCTGGTACGATGGCGATCTACGCACTAGGGTAGTCACATTGAGTCCCTTTGGTAAACCATAGTCTCCTGGAAATGGCTCTAGCATCAACGTTGGCTGATGATGACTATGTTGAGCGTGTCCAGAACTCCCATTGGATGGATTTGAATAACCACCTTGATGTCCGCACACAATTGTCTCGTGCCCATCTGCCTCAACGCGTTTGGCACCTTCGATCAAGTCTGGATTTGAATCTCCAAGTTCCGAGCTCGTGCTAAGCAGGAAGACAGATCCATTGGACTTGGTTTGAGTTGTGATAGTACTTGTTTCAGAGAGGTGGCGCTCCATCTTGGCTGCGCCAATACTCCCACCGCTCTTGTGCGCATCTTTCTGCTCTGACGTTTTTGCACCTTCGGATTTACTCCGGCTGTCAAGACTAACTCGACGCACGTGCCGATGACGCCCACCACCAAAGATTCTGGAGCATTTGCAGAGAAGTAGTGCCATTCCTAAGAGGACTATAACAAGCCCCACCACAGCTACCGCACTCAACACAATGAGAAACAAGTTTGGATAAGCTCCCACAAAGGAAGTTACATTCTCAGCGTATGAATCAGGGTCAACTGCAGACAAAACGCGGAGTGTAAAGTTGGCCATCGCTGTTCCCGCTGGGTTCTTTGCTATACAGAGAAAAGTTCCATTTTCTTCAGCAGTGGCATTGAGTATGAGAAGTTCGCTCTTCTTTTGCGCCCCAGTTTGCCCTTCTTTACTCGTCGTTGTCTCCACCAGGATATTGAGGGAGGCATTGTTGATTGGTTGGTTGTTGAACCACCACTCCAGACTTGACTCTGGGGTCGAAGTTACTTTGCAAAGAAGTGAAACGTTTTTCCCCTCACCTGAAAATCCGAAGAAACTTTGCGATTACTCAATTTCTTTCCTTCACTTCCATTAACCACACAAAAGTTCCCTCAAAGTGAAATTGAAATTACGTCCGTAAATTGACCCATTAGAAAAAGTCTTGCGAACTTTGCCAGATTCTTTGCTATACTTTGACGCGGGGTTGGCTTACTAATTCCGTCTTTTTTATAAATCTACGTCGTAACGTGGCTCATATTCTTTCAGAGTTATTTGGAATTTGGAGTTTCAGTAAAAGTATGGTTCTATAGGTCTCCTCGTAAAATAAAATCAAATGGACATATAAATCCAACTTTTGTGTCATCGGGTCTCAAAGAGGCGCGGAAGGTTTTGAAAGTCCCTTACGATACAATTCGAAAAGCCGTTGACTCAACTCAGCGAAATGGATCAGGGAAATAAAAAAAGTTTTCACGAGTATATATGTATCAGGGGCTCAGGAATTTATCTCTGTACATCCATAAAAGCAAAGAAAGAAAGGTGCACTTTCACTTTAGCAAGAGTCAGAATGTCATTGAATTTGGACTTTCACCTGGAATTGAGAACGCGATCATATACGCTACGTAAAAATAAATATCAATAAAGGCTATAAAAATCAGTACACAATTTTTATCGTGCGGAACATGGATTGATTTTTAACACGGGTTCAGCTCTCAGTAGTATGAAGCTGTGCTCCAACGGTATTTGACATTTACCTATTTTTTGGTACATTGTGGTTGGAGAGAGTTCAGGCGGACATGCAAATGCCTCCAGGCGGAGTTCCTTAAGTGTTGCATTGACCAATCGTGGTGGCGATCGACACCGTGGTTCCGCTGAGCTCCCAACTTTAGCTTCCGTTAGCCAAGTACGAAGTTCTAGAATACGACAGTCACATTCCCATGGATTTTCTTCTAGCCAGACTCCCTTGAGTGTTATGGGCAACAACTCGAGGCCATCGAGACGCCGGAGTTTGTTCGCTTCCAGTTTTAGCCACTCTAGACTCTCCAGCCCCTCAAACCCTCCCTAAGGAATCAGACGGAATTACGCTTTTATTACACCAATATTTCATAAAAATGGGAAACGACTCTCTCTCCACAATTTAACAGAATTTACCACTTCACCCAAAAGTCCCAATGCTGCCCTAAGCATTTCAACTTCACGCGGCCAGTGGTGGGAGACCATAGTCATTCACACTCTCCCGAGTTTAAACGTCATGCCCTCCATATTAATTTATTTCAACTTTCTTGAGCGCAATTGTAACTATGTTTATACACTTTCCGTACGGGAATTTCAAAGGGCGGAATTTAAGTGCAACACACTCCAAAGTTTGGCTCCTATTCCCAAAGTTGTAAACTCAATTACACTTAACAACTTTGTTCAAAGGCACAGCTCAAATGAAGTTTAGCAGTACACAAAATATTTATAATTTGAAGCTTTAATTTAAAAAGGACCTCTTTTTGATTGAGAAATTGGAAGAATAGGCGAACATAAAGTTAAGATAGTTTCTCTTCTTTTGAATAAAGCAAGGCTAACGACCTTTCCAGGACTTGGAACAAAATGACAGGTTTCGTTTTTGTAATGAGACCTACGTGGGCTCACACTTCCGCTAGTGAATTTTCATTTCAATTATTTAAGAGATAGAGGCTATCCACGAGTCCCTCTGTAGGACTTTGCCAAAATTAAATTTTCATGGAGCCTTTTTCTTGTGAAATCCCATGGTCCCATCAACGCAGCTTCACCTTCAACTTCAACCCATCTCAAAAACCTATTTGTACTTTTGTCACTCCATTTTTCTTCATTTAAAAAAACGGAAGCCGGACTACCGGCAAGATAGAACGAGAGGAATTACCTTTTCGATGACCTCTGTTCCGCAATGGCTCATTTCAAGTGTCGTGAGAGAGCGGAGGCCCAAGAAGGCTTTACTTTGGACGTGGTTTATAACATTCCCACTAAGGACAAGTCTCATGAGCCCTTCACAATCTGTGAAAGCTGCAGAAGGAACTTCCCTCAGAGCATTATTTGATAAGTCCAAGTCTACAAGATTCGATAGCCCACGAAAAGCTCTTGAGTTAATGTGGTTGAGACGACATCGTGGCAAGTAAACTTTCTGGAGGTTAATCAACGAGAGTCGCATAAAGTGATCAGAGGGAAGTGTCTCAAAACTGTTGCCCCCAAGGTCCAAAACCTGAAAAGGAAAATTCCGTATTAAGATTTATGAATCCAAATGACACTTCGCTTACGATAAAACAAGAAATAAATCTTCCATATCTATACTCGCGCACTCTCGTTATAGAGAGCGCGGGAGGATTTGAATTGGCCCGTCAGACATTCTAAACGCACGCCCCATAGCAGCACGTTCACATAATCTCTGGATTCAAATTATTTCTCTTGGACACTTTCCTATTTCTACAAATTCCAATCTTTCCACAACCAACACGCTCGTTGAATACTAATTGTGAGATATATGCGTCGCTTGTGTAAAGTTTAGAGTTCCAGACCACGTCAAAATGCTCAGTCTGACGTATAAGAAATATAGTCATGCTCTCATTCAGGGGTTATAGGTCAACCCCATTCCGCCAGCTATCTGCAACATTCTTTGCCAAATGGATTTCACTAATCACTAACTGCTGCATACCAAGCTTGAGTACATTACGGGTAATAGTTGTAATGGGTGTGTGACATATTAGAATCATTTACCTGGGTTCCAGCGTCAATGGGCCCGGGGAAAGTACGAAGACTCCGATTCAAACATTCCACTGCTTGTTTTCCGCCTTTCCATTTGCAGGTACAATCCGTAGGACATCCGTAAACACCCACAAATACGAAACCGAAAAAAACAAAAATAAGAACGAAACCAAAGAATCCCATTCTTCCACGACTCAATTGTGTCTCCATTTTCACTTTCGTGCTTTCTCCAATTTCACTTCCTCCTTTCTCTTCCTTTTCTCAGAATCATTTCCTGACCTCTTCCAACAAAAGATAAAAAACACACATAGACCACGGAAATAGAGTACGAGTTCTAAGTGGTATTTCCTGAAACTTCGTTTTCGAGGTAAATGTTTCACTGCCGAGAGAGTTCTCCCACTTTTTAAAAAAGAAGGATAGATGATGGGATGATGTCGACGACGGTGATGGTCGACGAAGAAAGAAGGTGAGGAAGTTTCACTTGCTTTCCGATCACGTCTCCTCTCCTTTCACTCCATTTTCCGCACCAGCACCGGCCAAGTTAATTTCTCTGAAATAGAAAGCAGAAAAGTAGATAATTCCCTTCCTCTCAGCTAGAAAAGAAGAGTTTCGGGATAATGGAAAAGCATAAAAATGATAAATTGTGAATCATCGCTGGCCAAATGATCCTTAGACAATGATTCCATCCATCCCTCCTCATCACAATTATACCAAGTTATCCAGCCGCCTGACGCTAAATATAAACCTCGCCGTAT
>VNWY01001051.1:0-21951 GCA_009869845.1 Pseudachorutes palmiensis | reverse complement strand
AGGAATTGGGAGCAGAGTGCATGAAACTTGGATATGGTGGAAAATTGGAATCGTACAAATGTGATTTAACAAAGGAAGATGAAATCCAGGCAATGTTTACATGGATTGAACTCAATTTTGATGGAGTAGACATTTGCGTCAATAACGCTGGGTTTTCTAGTGGAGAGCCAATTATTGGTCCTGTCCTTACTTTACATGAGACTGGGTATTTCAATTGTATGTTTTTACAGGTTGTACGGGAAAGAAAACAAAGGAAATGTATGATACGAACGTAGTTGCACTTATGCTCTGCGCTAGTAAATCCATCCAATCTATGCTCAAGCGAGGAGTGGACGATGGACACGTTATTAATATTAACAGGTAACACGGCTAAATCCCAATCAGCATTCCAACCGGAGCTAATTTTCATTCCAGCACTCTTGGACATGTAGTGAAGCCTGTACCACAGTCTCATGCTTATGGAGCCACTAAGTTTGCGGTCACATCCATCACAGAAGGAATTCGCCAGGAGTTACTAGCCAAAAATTCCCGGATTCGTGTCACAGTAATGAATTCAAATATAGCAGAAACTCGGTACGCAGAGTGGACATAATTTGGATTTTATTTGCTCTCTAGGCTATTAGTCCATCGCTCGTTGACACGCCCTTTGTAGATAAGGCATATGGGACTTCCTTTGCAGAGAAAACTAGATCTGAACCCATTTTACAAGCTACAGATGTAGCTGATGCCCTCGTTTATGCTCTCTCTGCACCAGCAACTGTGCAGGTCTCTAGCATGGAAAACATTTAACATTTTGAAAAATGTCGTTTATCTCCCGTAGATACACGACATCATTCTTCGTGCCACTGGAATTCACTACTGATTGCGGATGTATGCCGATTGATGACGGTCGGGGCCATATTGTTCTATTCTTGAAGCGTTGGCAGTTTACCACCAGTTACTATATACCAAAGTAAAAACCCACCTTCAGAAACGTTCTTGCTTCTAACCAGTAAACCTGTATATGTTCTTTATGAAGCAATAAAACACTTAGCTCTACATTTATCTGTTTGTCGTTTAATGTTGAACTATTTTTTTTTAATTTTTATCTAATCTTCATTTAAGCTTAACGACCTATCATTGCGTCAAAAATAATCGTTTATTGCGGAAAAACAAGAACTAATCGCTAGAACATTGACTTCTATCCCCCTTATCATGTCACGTCTGGACAAAGTGATTTAATATTTAGAAACCTTTTTTAGAAACGCCATAATTACCTGTGAAAGCCCTTGTTCCTGAAAAGAGGCTTTACTACTAGTACTCACCTTCTATTAAAATTTTGACTCTCTTTCTTTCATTCAAGTGACACTAAGGCTGTAGAACTGTCCCATTAAGATAAATTGATTCAACAATTAAATAGTGTGTGATTTTTCCATATTTTCTTTCATATTAGATTCTAAAATGGAAGGGAATAATTTCTGGTTGGATTTCTGTGTCCAAGCAAACCTTACTCCAAACAAGGTGGCAGTTGTTGAGAGTAGCAAATCCTTAACATACACTGAGCTCCAGGTCAAGGCCGAAGCCTTGGGACGTAGGCTTCAAGAGGGCAGCAATTTAGTATGCTACACTTTTACCTCAAGGTCATGATTTCATTGTGAGCAATCTCGCAATCTTTGCTGTGGGGAAGACTTGTGCCCCGCTGAGTATCGATTACCCGTTAAAGAAGTTGGAATTCATGCTGAACGAGCTTCATACTCCGCTGCTTCTTACTCGCCACTCAATCTTGTCTACAATTGGACTACATTACTCGAACGTGTTCTTTCTTGACTCTGCAACTAAAGAAGAATGCACTAAGGCTATCAAAACTTCTTCCCAGCCGAACCTAGTACCGTACATTTTCTATACTTCTGGATCCACTGGATTTCCTAAAGCAGTGATAACAGGAAACAACATTTATAGGCGTGCGGTAGCTACCCGTGATTGCTTTGGAATCACAGCTAAAGATGAAGCTACGCTTCTAATCAATCCTGCCTTTGCATTCAGTGCTAATGAAATATGGTCAAATCTTTTGGCCGGAGCGACGCTCCATGTTCCTCCACCTGATCTGAGGTACGATGTCAAAGAACTCCGTAACTGGATGAAACTACAGCAGATCACAATCACAACCATGATTTGCTCAACAGCCGAAGATTTCATTTCAGTCCCACTGTCTGAATTGCCACCTACGCTTCGATGGCTCTACTGCGGTGGAGAAAAACTCCGAGTAAAGATTTGTTCTAGACATACTCCTTTTCCACTGGACTAAAATATTTATATTTGCAGGTTCGACCACCAGCGTGTCTCCCGTTTAAATTTTATTTTGGTTACGCATCCACCGAAAGCTTAATTGTTGCATATGGAGAAGTTGAGCCGGAAGGACATGTGAATATTCCTGTAGGAAAATCATTCCCTGGAGCTTCCATTCATATATTTAAACCTGGAACCTTGGATCCAGTAAGTGAAGGCGAAATCGGGCTTGTATATTCAAGTGGACCCTACCTATCCACCGAATATATGAATAGACCTCGCGAAACTGAAGAGAAATGGATTTCGACCAAGGATGGAGTGAGGTTATGTTCCATGGGAGACGTTGGACGAATTGGACATGACGGAGCGTTAATAATTCTACACCGAACTGATTCCCTGGTCAAGATTTCTGGATATCGGGTTGAACTTGGGGAAGTAGAAAATGCTCTTACTGAACATCCACATGTGAAGAAAGCCATTGCTTTATTGGACAAAGGAAAAGGTTACTCAAAAATCCACGCGTTCTGCATTCCAAACTGCCAGTACCAAATGAGACCTGGAGATGGCGAACTCAATCAGTTTCTGCATGAAAGGATCCCGCATTATGCCATTCCGACATCGATCAATTGGATCACTCGCTGGCCACTGAATAACAACGGGAAAGTTGATCAGGCTGCTCTTCTTGGTCTCATCCGAATTGGATCAAATGCGGTCACTCCACTCATGACTGAAATGGAAAGTTTGCTGGGAAAATGTTGGGCGGAGATCTTGGATCTTCCTTTATTTGTGATTGGAAGAGAAAGTAATTTCTTTGGACTTGGTGGGAATTCATTACTCGCCTTGGCTCTGGTTTCGAGGGTGCATGAATCTTATCCAGACGTAGCAATCGAAGTGTTCCATGTTTTTCGATTCCCTATTCTGAAGAATTTTGCTGAGTTTATTCTTCGCTCTAACACTTCCAATCAAGTCGTACTTTCTCACCTTCCAGATTCAAACCTACTAGACGAATTTAAGCAAATTAGTTCGTCCTTAAACTTGAGCTCCTTTAAACGCTTTGACAATTCAGAATTTCACAAGCAGCAAGTCTTTATCACTGGTGCAACTGGCTACCTAGGAAGCTCGCTCGCTGTTGAATTACTAAAGGACACGAGGAACACTATTTTCTGTTTAGTTCGTGCAGAGTCACAAACTTCTGCGGAAGAAAGGCTACTTGACTCTTTAAAGTCATTCAAGATCACAATACCCGAAAGCGACATGCAAAGGCTCAGAGTTCACGTAGGGGACATTTCAAAACCGCAATTTGGTTGGACCAGACAAGAATTTGACTCAAGATCAGAACTCATAGACCGAATTTTTCATTGTGCTTCTGAAGTTCATTTTCTAAAGCGGTATACAGAACTTAAAGCTCCAAATGTGGAAGGGACTTTGGAAGTTCTTCGATTTTGTGCTTCCGGAAAGCCTAAGTTCATTCATTACATTTCTTCCACAGGCGTATTTGGATTTCGAAAAGGAGTTCGACTGGAGACGGCCGAAAGCATTGGAGATAAAATTGAGACAGACTTAGGATACTACCAAAGCAAATGGGTTGCCGAGAAGATTGTTTGGAAGGCTCTTGAGCGGGGCCAAAGTGGAGCCATTTATCGCCCAGGTATCATCGGGGCAAGTTCAAAACGAGGGACTGCAAACATGGGTGACTTTGTTGCTCTCCTGCTCCGCTCATGCTTCGAAATTGGAGCTTATCCAAATATTGACTGGGCATTTCCGTACGCCTCACTTGACTTCACGGCCTTCGCCATTTCGCACATTGCGAAAAGCATCACTCACATTCAGTCAAATGTATTCCACATATTTCAAAACACGGTCGCATTTTCAGATTTCTTTGAAGAGTTTCATGACCGAGGTTTAGTAATGATTTCTGCCGTTGACTGGAAAATGAGAGTCCTGGCAGTTTCAAAAGAGAAGCAGAGCAACGTACTGGACATGATGAAACAATTCTTTCTCGTCCCATATTATCAAGGGCGACCATTTCTGGAACTTCCATTTGCAGAGATTGACCTCGATATTTCCAATAGCAAAACCATAGAAGCTCTCTCCGACTCAAAAGAGCAATTCGATTCAAGACAAGAACAAGTCAATACCTTGCTTCATGCACTCCTCAACTCCATTTAAAAATGGGAAATGAACTTAAGCTACCTCTATTTTCACAACCTGAATCGTGCGCCACAGTATTTAAAAGTATTGATTAAAACACTGATTAAAAGTATGATTAAAAATGGTCCACACTTTCTTTTAAGTTTAATATGGAGACTTAAAAATGAAACCTTGAGACAAAACGAAAAATAAGCCTAGTAAAATTGCCTTCACCGGTTAGAACGGAATGATTCAAAATTGAAATAAAACAAATATATTGGCTGCACACAGTAAATCATCATTTTTTTTAACGAATTTTAAGGTTAAATATACAGAACGTTGCTTAAGGATAAGTAACTCCTTATTCCAAACGTAAATATCCTCGACTGGACAACTTCGAAGGAATAAAAATAAATGTATTGGCTCTAACAAAATCTCTGAATTATTGAAATTATAAGCTCTTGAAAATAATATTTTGAAGCGATTCTGTATCTTTCTTTCGAAAATAATATTTTTGTAGGAGAACGGGGCCTTTATTAGCTGAAGCATAAGCAATTTTGCATTCCGTTGGAAGTAATACCTGAATTTCGCCAAGGTTAAATGTCATTAGAGTGATAATTTGTAGACTTGCTGATTAGGAAAAGCAGGAAACAAATTAGATTAGCAGTTTTGAAGGGTGTACACGAGGAATTGGAATGCTCAGGCGGGGATTTATAAAATTGGCCACTCATCGTTCAGAGGAGTAGCTGTAAAATAGAAACCAAATGGCCCTACGTCGTTCTAAGGATGGAAAGCATTGAAATGTTTTAAAACCATGCCCTCAAGGCACCGTCTCAGCTTGCTCGTATGACTTTAGCATACTTAAGATAGATAGTCTCATCATCATTATCATCAACTCGTGAAGGATCCTAACTGAGCCTGAGGTTTAAATTCGCTACACCCCTGTTCAAAAGTTGATTAGATTTGTCACTCCAAAACCAGTGATAAGAGACGTAATTGGTATTACATTTGGTAACCCTACCCTTGAGACTTTTCAGCGGATGGTGAAACTAGCCCTAATAGAATTGTTCTAACTGAAGTGGGGATTAAAGTCCTAAATTCTATGAAATTGAATTGACTATAAAATGGCTGGAGTGAGAGTTGTTCTTTCCTTTTACCTTCTCATCCACTCCGTAGCAGTTTACCTGTTTCAAACAACTCAACTAAATTAACAATGAAGGTCTTCATCACTTTGGTTTTGGCTCTTGCCGTCGCATACGTTTCTGCAGCCCCACGTAACACTCATAACTTTAATAAATGTCTAAATTGATTCTTATTAGCATCATTTTCTTTCAGATATTTGCATCGCAAGGGAGGAATTGGTAGGGAAAACACTCATCCCGGACGTTGACGCAAATGGAGAACAAATGATGTCCATCCAGCCTGCAGATGAGAAATATGTCAAGCAATCCTTCTTGAACAAGCCATACCGCGTCATTCAGGAAGGTGACATGATCACTCAAGACGAAAACCCAACCAGGCTTAACGTCGTCTACAACGACAAGTTCGAGATCACCAAAGTCTTCTGCGGATAATTCAAGGAATAAAACCATTGAATTTATTGTGGATTGAACACACTATCCAGATTTGTTTCATTTTACACTTGTAGTGATTCCATTTTAGTCTTTTCGCACGGTTCCAGCAGTATTCAACGCAGATCTTTAGTCGGCCCAATTACAATACATTACGGATCAACTACGGTCTCTGTATTTCTGGTTTATCAGTGCGATTGAACTGAAGGAATTTACCTTACTTAACCAGTGTTCAGGAGCATAAGCAATTGTCGGGTATTCAGATTTTCTGATTCGTCGTTTTGTTGTCCTTACATTCGTAGAATTCCCAGTTGTGAAGTAAAACTCATCGAGCGGGAGGAAGGCCGCTGGAGGGACATTTTCATCAGCAGCGCGCAGCTGCACTTTGAGCAGCAGTCGGCGGCGGGTGCTTTGGAAAAGACTAAAAGTCGGACCCTCTGACTTTTGTGAGAAAATGACCACCTACGTGACACTCATAAAGGAAAGTGAGGAGATAGCTACTTTTATGCAAGAAATTTTAAATTAATTAAGAACTAATTAATCAAGACGAAAAGGCCTCCACATTGAAAACAAGTCTGAGGTTTAGCCGTGGTGCATTGGCATAATTGCTTTTTAAGTTATTGCAAGTTAATTGTTTCTCAAGGTATATATAAAGAAGCTATAATTAGGGTAATATTTTATTTTATAATTATATTTAGTATTATATTTTACTTTAGAGATTTTAAGGCTAATAACTCGCAGCGGTGACAAGAAGTCCGAGTTTTAATGATTGTCAATGGATATTATTTGTTAACCATTCATTTTTAATTTAATTATATTTTATGATTAATTAGTACTTTGCTCATTCTAGAAGACTTTTTTTTATTTTTAATTGAAGAAATAAATGTTACCCAATTTTTTACTCAGATGGGCATTCCCTCACAAAAGTCTGCGAATCTGCTGGTCTAACTTTTAGTCTATCCGAGTGGTTCTGTTTCTCTTTTGTTTTTCTTTAATTTTTTAACTTCTCACTTTCGGAATTGTGGCAGTCAGGCAGTCCATTGTCGACACAAGAGAACAAAAGAAGGTTGGAGTTTTTCTAGGGGTGAAGATAAGGTAAGTGGTAATAGGAGCCCGTATGGAATTATTCACTCTTTATGACCTGTATTTCAGCCCGTTAATTGACACCGGTAAACATCTTGCCGGAAATGGATTTTGACTCGGATCATTCGGCCTATAACTATGGTCGGAAGAAGAGGAAGTTGACTCGGACACAGTTTGAGGAAGAAGAAGCAATGGGAAAGTTGGGGCCTGAATCTTCCGACGAAGAAGATAACGTAGCAGTCAAAGTAGTCTACGATGTCATGAATGAGGTACAGCGTTACAAACAACCACTGCCTTTTTTGCCGGTGCGTGGTCTTATACTCTTTGTGCTATTAAAGGTGCTTGACGTTAATGAGATTATCATCTGGATACCGGAAGAAAACAACCCTGTCCCAGACCTAAGCGTTCTTACGACTTGGAGGAAAATTGCAATCAAAGAAGAGGTAGAGGATGAGACCCGTGTGTCAAAGTTTATTACCCCGAGCATTCAGAAACAGTTGTCGGAGTCAAAGGTAAAAATATATTAGCATTAGCTGTACTAATGCTAAAAGTCTTAACTAAATAACTGTGTGTACTTTTTTAATCATAGGGGTTGGTTGCGAATATGCCGTTGAGCCATTATCTCTGTGCTCGAGTTCGTTCAAATCCGTTCGAGCACGTTAGAAGTTCAATCTTCATGAACCGAGCGGCAGTGAAGTTAGCGAATTTGGATGCTATTTTGGGCTTTGCTCTTACAAACCCAATGTCGCGTGAGTATCCAGACCAGAGCATGGTTGAGGCTGATGGCCTATTTTATTTTGCTGATGTTTGTGCTGGTCCCGGAGGCTTCAGTGAGTAAGTGATTCATGGTTTCACTCAGCCGTATTTATTATATTTTACATGTAAAGTATTAATTATAGTTTACAAGTGAATCGTATTTCTTTTGCAGATATATTCTTTGGAAAAAGCAATGGGAAGCAAAAGGCTTTGGATTTACGTTAAAAAAGTGTGACTGTGATTTCAATCTGGAAGCTTTTCTGGCTGGGACTCCTGAAAGTTTTGAACCACTTTATGGTACGGTAAACTACATTTCAAATTCCTATTACACAGCTGATGAACTTATAAAAATGAATTTTGGAATTGTCAAGGTGTGAAAGACGACGGGAATATTTTGGATCCTGCAAACGTGGAATCCTTCGTACGCTGTGTCATTGAGAACACAGATGGAAAAGGAGTCCATTTGATGACGGCCGATGGGGTATGCCGATGGGCGCTTTAGAAAACGAAATATTTTAACAATTTTAACTTTTAGGGAATTGAAGTTGAAGAGAAATGGAAGCAGGAAGACGTTTGCAAGGGTTTGTACTTGGCACAATGCTTGGTTGCACTTGGCGTTGTACGAACAGGTAATGTTTCTATCTATATTATTGGCATTCAATCTTATCATTCTCACTGACTCATCCATGTTTCTTTTAGGAGGACATTTTGTCTGCAAGCTCTTCGATTTGACAACTCCTTTCAGCGTCGGCCTTATCTACTTGATGCATCGCTCGTTCCAGGAAGTTGCTATTCACAAACCACATTCCAGCAGGCCAGCTAATCCTGAGCGCTACTTAATCTGCAAGTGGAAACGAGACTCTCGGCAAACTCATGAGATGTTTCAATACTTGACAAAATGCCATGAAATGCTCTGGAATTATGAGAAGAACAGAAGTGCGAAGGGCAGATCTCTGGATATTGTAGAACTCGCCCCGTCGAATCTCATTTCCGATAAGCATTCTACGTTTTTTCAATACATGAAGAAATCTAACGACAAGTTAGTTACTAGTTCTCTACTAACTTTGGCTTTTTAAAAGTAAACGTTCGTTCGTACTTTCCTAGGTGGACAATCCAGCAGATTCTTTCTCTTCAGAAAATCGCAATATATTTCTCTGATCCAAGTATGGAGGAGATCCGACAACCTGGTTGCCGAGACGTAAGCCTGCGTTACTGGGAGATCCCAAGTGAAAACCGGCGTGCATTCCTTAAATCCCGAGAAGAATACTTTGATGCTTCAACGCGATTCAATTTGATTCGTGGGGAGTATAAGCTTCGTAAGCATTCTTTCATTTATAAACTATTTGAGTTCGTTTTCACCGTTTTTGTTATGGAATGTAGAGTTACTCTCATCCAGACCAAGAACGTTGGGGAAAAGTATGATAGACCAGCAGATTTTTGCGTCCCCATTCGATTGGCGATTTGTTGTCCTTGGGGCGTCTAAATTGAAGACACCCCGAGCTTTCTATTATGGTTAGTAATCTATTTTGTTGCAAAATCGTAGTTAAACTTTTACTAAAATCCTAGAAATGTGTATGTTATTTGCATTTATTTCATTACAGGACTAGGAGGGGAGCAAGTGATGAGATTCGAGTCAAATTATTGGACTGCGGTTAACATGAATATTTCTTTGCCTCGTGACACTTGTGTTTATGCGGAAATGGTATCCGAAATTGCCCGTGATTTGACAGACGAAGTCATCGCTTTTCATATCATCGACGCCTTTATCTTGGGTGGAAAAGATATTCGAAACCTCCATTACGTTTATCGGTGAGCCGTTATTATTCAGCTAACTTTTTTTCAAACATCACACTTATTAAATGCTTTTTTTCAGTCATCAACAGTGTGCGAAGTTGGCGAAAGCAATGAACAAGCCCGGCACTCCTGGATCAGTACCTGTCCGTGTCAAGCCTCTTATCCGTTTCGAGCATTTCGCAACTATTTTTGAAATGTAAAATATTCTTCTTTTTTACGCTAAAATCAAGCTAAAATCTTCTAAAATTCTTGTTACAGGATCATACCAACGAGTATTCCGGATGGAGTTCCTGGATATACTACCAGGCTTTACCCAATCGAGATGGGATCGAAGCGTCAGAAATATATTCAACCACTGGGACTTCAATTTATGAAAATTACAAAGGGTTAGAATAATGATTAAAATTAACTTTGGCTTTGGAAAATTAATTTTTCTTTTACAGAGCCGTGGTTGATGACACATAGCCGAAAAGAAAAGCGAAAGTATTGGACCAACCTCGAAACCAAAGAGGCTTCATACAGTTGCCCTGAAACGGCGGTGGGAGACTTCAAGTAATTCACATTCTCACAAATTTTGATAACGTTTTGTGAGTTTTATTTACAATTTAAAGGCATACGACTGAGACTCGTGTGGTTTGGATTTGGGACGAGTACACTCAACTTGATGCCGTGAATACACTTATTTCAAATCCGGATGCGGATCGCTCAAACAAAGTTCATCCCAAGCACCTCGTGGATCATGTGGACAGGTTCTACGCCATGCATTGAAGTCCACTGCGTAACAAAATAGTTGTTACTGAATCTCAGCTCAGTATTTTGTAGGACTCTAGGTTATTCCGAAAACGTATTCGGATTTGGCTGCCATTATTTATTTGTTCCTAAAGTGCAGATATAATTTCCGGGAGTAGAATCTCCTTGTTATTTTTTGTATTTCTCAGACTTAATGCTCAAAAGCGGTTGTTGAGGATTTTTTCTTTCAATTAAATATTGATTGACGTTCAACGTCTGTAATTATACAATCCGATGACGAAAAGAGTTTGAAAGGATAATAATTACACAGCAACTTTTAAGTCGTAATTTATCCAAGGAAATTATAGAGGATTACTTGACAGAAGATTGTGTTGTAACCTGAGGATGCGAGGATGATGAGTCAATTACGTTGAGTCAAAGGAAGGTCATACACCGTATTTGATTATCTTCCAAACTCTACAGGAGCACGCATATGCAGATGGTTCTTTCACAGAGGCAGAGAAACTCTTCAATTCTTAAAAGCTCTTTAGAAACAAGCTAAGGGTAAACAAGCGCGTATATGGCAGAAGGACCACAAATTCGTGTCCTATTCTTCGCTGTTGCAAGAGAATTGGTCAAGTCAAAGGAGGAAGTGATACGAATCTCGAGTTCAAGGGTCACCGGCCCAGAGCTTTTTGCCAAAGTCCTGGAACAATTCCCAGTGTTGAGACCACTAGAGTACTGTCTGGTCCTTGCTCATAATCAAAGCTACTTGGATCTAAGCTCAGAACAGGAAGTCATTGTTCGAGACAATGATGAAATTGCTGTGATTCCTCCCATTAGCTCAGGTGAGTGGTAGGTGGTGAAAGCCGCTTTCACCACCTACACTTTCTTTGAATTTTCGTACTCTCAACTCCTGGCTTTCTGCAGGTTAAGAAGCATCGCTGTAAATCTGAAGCAAAGCGTCGTGCTTTTCTTTTGCTCAAGAGATGGATGTTATCAAGCTAGTAGAATCTAAAATAGATTTGGAGGAAGTGGTTCAGTCGGTGGCGTCCAGAGGATGTGGAGCGACATCCCTCTTTGTTGGGACAACGCGAGATAATTTCGAAGGCAAAGAGGTCAGTTAATCACTTCATAATCACCAAAGGGTTAATTACACAAGATGAAGGATTTATGGTTTATCTTCGCATGATTTATGATGCTCGTCAAAACTCTAAAATCTCAGCCGGCGCAACAGCTTACTCCGCACTGCGTCAAAATATGGTTGTAATTTATTCTTTTTCTTATACATAAAAGGTGATTCGCCTGGAATATGAAGCCTATGAGCCAATGGCATTGAGCGAAATGAAGAAAGTCTGTACAAAAATCCGTGATCGTTGGAAAGTAGAAAATGTCGCCATTGTTCATCGGTGAGTGCCGGAACCTCAGGCAATCCCTTTTAATAGCTTTTTATTTACTTTTCCTCCTAGCCTTGGCGTTGTTCCAGTCACTGAGAGCAGCATTGTGATTGCGATTTCATCCCCACATCGTAAGGAATCGCTGGAAGCCGTGTCATTCGCCATTGACGCAATCAAAGCCACAGTTCCCATTTGGAAGAAGGAAGTCTACTCCTCGAATTCGAAGAGTTCCAATGAAATGGCTTCTTGGAAAGCCAATCAAGAGTGTCATTGGAGACAGGGAGACTAATAATAAAATTCTCAGACTCCCTGCAACGTGCTCAAGAATTTCCATACTCCAGCTACTGTAATTATAATTTAAAATTAAATTGATCAATCGAAGGTATTCGGTTTCAGTTTTCAGAGTTTTATAAACAACCTGCACCACAAGGGAAAGCGTTTCTGGAGGCTTTAATCTTACTTGTGCCTACAAACTAACATCGCCATTGTTAATTATTCTGTGGTTTTCAACACACCACGCACGTCTTATAGTAATTGCCAATTAATTGATACGCCTCGATTTATGAGTCATTAGAATTTCTTCATGTCGAAATGAAAAAAAATATTGGAGAAGAGAGAGAGCTTTCTGCTGCGCTGCGGTTCAATTTTTTTTTCCTCAGCTTGGTGGTGCGGTGATTACATTCAGATTCACACTTTTCTTTTGGAACTGACAGGACAGGACGTCCAGTGGCCTCGGTGTGTCATACAATAACTGCTCAGGTCATCAGTCAGTCAGTCATAATCGGGTAGTATCAAAAGGAACCAATTTCGGAGGAGAAAACGGGCGGATTTGAGGTAATGAATTATCATGAACCAATCAAAATTGTTAAGGTGTAAAAGGATAAACTGATCCATGATATGATAGGGTTAATACTGAAGGTAAGAGGGTACGTAATGTAGGCGGTAAGCTTAGTTCAACACAGGTCAAAAGGTTAGGTTGACGTGAACCACGGTGGAAGCGTTAAGCTGAGTTTGTTACGTTACATTACCTATGTTTATCTACCATACTGGAGACTTACTTGGGAGTTGGGACAAAGGAACTTGTTAATTGTATGTTTGTTAATTTGTTTTTGCAGTGTTTGTAAGCCAACTTGCTGCTTGGATTTTCCTGCTGGTGAAAGATTGAATAAAAGAAGACTGCTCTGAAGACCCCACTGTTCGACAATTGATGGTCCAACCTTGAGTTAGTAAGTACCCCTAAAGTTTATTATCCTTAGGGTGTAGATTGTAATCATCCATATGTACACGTATTTGTTTTCTCTACAGTTTCTAGGAATGGCAGAATTCGATATTGTTGAAGGTTTATCCTTCCACTCCAATTCCAGCCAGAAGCAGGAGAATCGTCAGCCCTCATTAGGCACAACTTCACGCAGAGAGATCTGTCAAACTGATCCCACTGTGTTCCCAACAAAATCCATCATTTCACCATAGTTTCTCCTCTTGGTAGTTAGCTAGAGCACATTTCCACCTGGTCAGATTATAGTTGTGGTCGGAGGTTCTGGTTGTATTATTATTTTGATAACGTTTCCTCTACCGTGTAACTTTTGTGCGCGGTTTTTGTTTTGTCATAAGCTGATAATTAGATACATTTATATAGTTTGATACTCGCGCAGTGAATGCTAATAAGTTAGTTTTTTGTATAAGTGACATTCTCCGGCCTAAAATGCGCGTAGTGGCGTTAGTTAGTGGTGGGAAGGACAGCTGTTTCAATATGATGCAGTGTGTCGCGGCAGGGCATGAGATTGTCGCATTAGCCAATCTACAACCCCTTGGCAAAGGTAATATTATTGAATTACACGAACGAGCGATTATATGCGAGGATATTCTTTTGCGCAGATGAATTGGACAGCTACATGTATCAAACTGTGGGACATGATGGGATTTCATTATACGCTCAGGCAATGGGCCTTCCGCTATTCCGAAGATATATTCAAGGAAATGCGTTGATACAGCAGAAGCAATATTATCCTGCGGACGGGGATGAAGTGGAGGATCTGTATAAACTTTTACAAGAAATCAAAGTATAATGTTACACTTTTATTTCGATTTTCAGCTAAAATCGGTAATTGAATACTTTGTATTTTACAGGAATCCATAGAGTTTGACGCAGTTTCAGTTGGTGCTATTCTATCCGATTACCAGAGGATTCGGGTTGAGAATGTGTAAGCTTTCAATTTAATTTAAAACCAATTTATATTCTAGACACAACTGTGTAGAACAACTTTGTTATTTGACGGTCTTTTCAGGTGTTCGAGATTAGGCTGTGTTAGCTTGGCTTATCTATGGCGAAGAAATCAAACAGAATTACTTCAAGAAATGATCGATTGTGGAATCCAAGCTATTATCATCAAAACAGCTTCGCTGGGATTAGATCCATCGCTTCATTTAGGACAGACGCTAAAGCAAATGCAGCCTCATCTTCTAAAATCAGTATGACGTCATCGAATTTTTCAATATATTAGTCTTATTAGTCACCGTTCGTTTGTTATTTTAGAAGGAGAAATATTCCATCAATGTATGTGGAGAAGGAGGAGAGTATGAAACTTTTACTCTTGATTGTCCACTCTTCATACGATCCATTGTCCTGTAAGCACGACATATACCACACTTTATGCGACAATGATAAGGCTATATATCTAAATGACTTGTTCTATTGTAGCGACGAGCATGAAACGGTCATTCACTCAAACGATGCAATTGCCCCTGTGGGCTATTTGAAACTCAATAAGTTGCATCTTGTTGAGAAATCTGTAAGAAATATCAAAGTCAAACTGAATTTTGAATTATGAGAATTTTAAACTTGTAGTCAGTCGTTCCAAAAAATAATTTCGAAGGATCATTGGAAGGAAAAAAGTACCGGAGGCAACGTGGACTCCTGGAAGGTGTTCCCGTCAAAGCTCCCCTTGATTATTTGTCAGAGCTTGCAGACTGTAACAAAGTGAATTGCTGTGATGGTAAGTTTAGACTGAAATATTTAACATGTGTCAATTTTGGGTTGACAAAATCAATTTTTGAGTTCTCCATTTTCTTTACAGGTCGCGATGAGATTTGTCCCCACCAGAAATTGGTAGAAGCAAGTAATCTGGGAGTGGAAGCTTCCACTTTCAGCAGTAACAGTAGTACTTGTAGTGGTGGGGGAGGTGGTAATAGTGACGTTGAGGTTTTTGATACTCGAAACAAAGGTGAGGCTGTGATTGATCCTGCGATTACTCAGATTGACGGTGTTCATCCGAAAACTAACGGAATTGGAACTAACCAATGTGGATTGTCCAAATGCACAATCAGGGACAGTATGTCTATACCACTAACCCTAAAAGTTACGACGAATGGCGGAGGTTGGAGCTGGATAACAGGGATCGGGGCCAATAATGTAACTTTAGACTTGGAAAATGAAGAGGATATGCTCAATAACCCAATGAAAAATGCACTACTTCAACTCCAAGGTTAGTCAAACATTACCCAATTTTATTGTAAATGTTGACTTTAATTATATTTCTTTTTTCTACCTACAAAACAAGGTGCACTAAAGCAAAGGAATATGACTTTGAAGAATGTAATCAACATTGCCATGTACATCAGCTCCATGGACGACTACCAAGCATACAACGCTGATTACATAAAGTTCTTTCGATCACAACCGCCTGTCCGGAGTTGCGTCGAACTTCCTCTTCCGGTTGGTCAGCCACTTATAGTTGAAGCCGTTGCTTTTCCTGGAGAACAAGAAGACGAAACGATTTCCCGTAAAAGCATGCACGTTCAAGGGATTTCACACTGGGCTCCGGCAAACATCGGACCGTACAGTCAGTCGCAGCAGGTTCGTGACATTATCTACGTAGCAGGTCAAATTGGCCTGGTTCCTGGAAGCATGAAGCTGGTCGAAGGAGGAGCTCGGATTGAATGTAAATTGGCTTTGCGACATGTCAACAGAATCCTTCGCTCTACAGACCCAAGGGTGGAAATCAGGGACGTTGTCCAGGTACGTGAATGTACAAAATCCATATATGCCAAAAATCTGGATAGAAACGATTCATTCTTTTTCATTCTTATAGGGGATTTGTTTTGTAACCGACGCCGCTTATATTGTAAAGTGCCGTGAAGAATGGGAAAAGCGATCGAATAATGGAATTGTGGAATATCTCGTTGTTTCACGGCTCCCCCGAGATGCAAACGTTGAATGGTGTGTCTGGGTAAATTGATTGTTTTTATTGACTTACATGTCTCACACATGAAGGATTATCAGTATTAATGTGTTTACATTTTCCAGGCACACATGCACAACTCAGCGTTTGAATGTTAGTGTAATATTTCTTGTATGCTGTGCTTTTAACCTTTTACTTTAACCTTGGTTTTTTATTCAGATGAGGAGACTGGTTGTTACATTGGATCCGGGGTCAAGGTCAAGATTATAAGGCGTTGGAGCTACGAGAGTCGTGTCGCTGTAATTATATGCCGAGCTTCCATTTGTAAGCCAATTAATTATTCTATTCTTATTATTCTGAACCCGAAAACTATAACCTCCTCAATTTCTTTTCAGGCGACCAAACTGGGAAAATTGAAAAGAAAGAATTGATGGAGATTTCAGAGTACGCATTAGCAAAGCTGCTTCACGAAACTTCTGAAACGGAAAAGTCCCTTGAGTCGTCTGTGAAAATATTTTACAAAGCTGGCGCTCTGGATCCATCAGAAATCTATGAAGTTTTTTCCAGACAGGATTTCATCGCATGTTCCATCCTCCCAGTTTCTTCTCTTGTTCAAGAAAACACAGTGCTGAGCATCTGTGGAGCTCGTCACCAGTGAACATCACATTTTTGCTAATATTAGTGAAAATTCAAAAAGGCCTTTCTATAGTACTGCTTTCATTTTCAAGTGGATAAGTTACAGAGCCAAAGAGCCAATCACGTCTGTTTTTGAAGTTGTAAAACAAAGAGTGTTCCGGAGAAAGGGCTCTTTATTCCGTATAACTTTGAATAGTCCTTATGTAGAAATCCAGCAGCTTCTCTGCTTATTGTCATCTTTCTTGATTAAAATCAAGTAATACATAAGAACATCAAGTTGTCAAAATGAGTGTATAATCGTTAAAAACAATTTCAAACGTTAGTATCCGTAGAGTGTTACTTGTTGTAACAAAGAAAGTGTCTAGGTTCCAGTATTCCTAGTCCCGGTTAATTAGCTGAAGAATCACATTCGTAGATCCGTATCCTGTTCCGGTTGGCTGGATTCTTATGGGTCCCCTTGTTCAGACTTTTTCCATATCCTGTTCAAACGGATTTAAATTATTTGGGGAACATAGCGGAAACATTTCCGCTTATTTACCTTTGTTCTTGTATCTCTTCCTTTTTTGCTTCGGGACGATTCCATTTCTGTTCTTCGCCTTTAGCAAAAAGGACAAAGAAAAGGTTCCCAGTGAAACTGATAGCAGCGCCTAGGAGGAAAACTTTCCGCCATTGTTCCAAGCTTGGCTAAAATTAGAAGAAGAGCTAATTAAGGTCCATTTTGATTACAAATTAAGCCGCTTACGTTTCCTTTCAAAATATATCCAGCAGAGAGCGGTGCCAAAAATCCAGGAGAAGTTGCTACGAAAAATGAAAAAAAATGGTTGAAATGTGCGTCCATTTTTACCAGGTGGTTAAGCTAACCTGCAGTGTTTGTAATCCCCATCAAAATTGAAGCGAATCCTAAAAAATGGAAAACTTTGTTCTAGTTTTCATTTTTTTGATTTCATTTTAGATTATTTACGTGGTGCAATGTCAATGTGGTTGCATAGAACGCCGCTGTAGAATCCACCAAGAATTCCAAGGGCCATTGTCAAAAATGTCACTGCCATGACTGCTAATTAAGGTCCATTTTGATTACAAATTAAGCCGCTTACGTTTCCTTTCAAAATATATCCAGCAGAGAGCGGTGCCAAAAATCCAGGAGAAGTTGCTAAGAAAAATGAAAAAAAAATCGTTGAAATATGCGTCCATTTTTAACCATGTGGGTAAAATGATACCTGCAGTGTTTGTAATCCCCATCAGAATTGAAGCAAATCCTAAAAATGGAAAACTTTGTTCTAAATTTTCTAAGTTTGATTTCGTTTTAGATTATTTACGTGGTGCAATGTCAATGTGGTTGCATAGAACGCCGCTGTAGAATCCACCAAGAATTCCAAGGGCCATTGTCAAAAATGTCACTGCCATGACGCGATTGCAGCCGGAATAGGCAATCCCCACCATACACGCTGCCGCCCCCCAAAGAGCTAAAAAATAAAGCCAATTTTTCAGAAATAAAGTTAATTTAAGAAGCCTTTTCTGGACTTTACCGATGCTATTGGCCAATTTTCTGACGGTGGCTGTTGAAGCCCACTTTTTCTCAAGGAGAATATTTCCCCAAGTAAGAAATAGCAATGGAGGTGGCCCAAGTTACCAAATAAGGGAAAGCGGAAATCCAGCTATTCTGTAGTTAGTAAAATTAGTAAATTAGTCGTTTATATTTTCCGAGAAACCGGGACTTTCCATACCTGTTTCATATCAAAGTTGAGCACAGTCTTCCTATAATATGGAAATGAGATAAAAGATTACTGAGAAAGTGGTTTCTTGTGGTCCTTACAAATATGTGGGTATTTCTGTCATGAGGGTGTAAAGGGCCCATGTCTCTGCAGAATGTCCGATGATAATCCCCCAAAATGGAAGTGAGCTCCAAATCTCTTTCCAAGGGGTTGCGACATTTTCCTATTTATGTCGAAATTACGGTTTTGAAATAAAGCTCATTAGCTATGCCTTTTCCCATTGTCATTACCTGTGCGTCAGAGTCAATGTCACCAATGTACTTGAGCTCGTCCTTGGAAATCGTGGGGTGTGACGCAGGGCTTTCGTATACAAGGAACATCCAGAATCCGGACCAAACAATGGCCACAATGCCGGTGGTGTAGAAAACGGTCGACCATCCAAAGTAATGTGAGAGATACCCACTGACTAGCATTGTAATGGCGCTGCCGAATGACATCCCTAGAGTTAAAAATTTTAATGAAATCAAAATCCAGGAGATAAAACCAAGGTTGCTTACCGGCGTAGATGAAAGTAGTTAGTGTCCCTCGTTCTTCTACTGGAACCCATCTAGCCAAAAGACCATGAGCCGACGCCATTGTCAAACCCTATGAGAATTTCGGAATTTGCATTAGAATTTAAGAATTTGCATGAAAAGGTGTATTTTTAAATTCACTTACACCACAGATCCCTTGGCCCATGCGTACGGCCATGATCCATCCCACACCAAAGCGGGCAGCAATTGGAGTCAAAAGTGCCAAGAATCCAGGAACCAAAATGCCTATTCCAAAACACCACTTTCCTCCGTATCTTTGGCTTAAGAGTCCAGCGGGTAACTGGGTCAGGATGTAGCCCCAGAAAAACGACCCTTGGATGTACCTTAAATGTATGAAACGAATTCGTTGGGACATTTCATGCAGGGCCTGTTAATTTCTCAATGTACCCCTGAGTTTCTTCGTTCCAGTGAAACTCCCCTTGTTCTTCGGCCAGCGGTTCCTGTTCCGAGGTCAATGACTTGTTCTCAATTCTTTCATCCAAATAGGTTGCTATGGTGGGGCCAATAAGCTTATCAAGAGCACAAGTGGCGTGGGTGCTGTCATTAACGTTCAAAGTGGAGGAAGTAGTCGAATTCACCATGGCTACAATGGTAATTGAGATATTGAATCGGATCGCATAGGAAATGGCGAATCCAGCAAATCCAAGTATTGCAAATGTATGCCGCTTTCCCCATCCTGAAAATACATACATACAACCTATATTCTTAATTTCATTTTCCAGACTGCAAATCCGAGATAATAATATTTAAGCCCCCGATTTTCCCGTCAGCATCTCTCTCAATTTAATTTGGCAGATTATAATCCAATTAAAAGTTCTAGCTTCTTACCCGATGGCCTATTTGAAGTCTTTTTCATTGTGTGTTCACTCTTGTTGGAACTCAAAATAGCGTTGGTTGGTTGGTTACTTTCGAAGCGTCAACTGAGAACTGAATGTTTGTCCACTGGGATTCAATATTTTGTGCTTGCTTATATCCTAATCACCTGAATCCTTGACATTTATCTGGAAGACCTCCCAATTCTAAAGTTAATAAAATCCCTGCCTCGGAAAGGGAAGAAGCGTCTTCTAAATACAAGGAAAGTCCCATCCCAAACAGTATTATTGTTTGGGGGTGCGTTTCTCTGGGAAATCCTTCATTGCTTTGTTCAAAAGGTTTTGACCTGGAAACTGGAAGTTTCCTGTTTTTTCCATTTTTATTATTGTAGCTGAATAGGCGTTGTTTCAAAATAACGCAACATGGCGTCTTGACTAATCTGCCATGAATTGGATTCCACAAGAAATGAGTGAACTGTCTCCAATAATGGAAAATAGTTTTCCTTCCAGGTGTCTTACTCAATTCCACGTCCAATATATTCAAATCACATTTTCTATTCACAGATTTAGGTGGATTCTGGTAAATACAGCCAAAAGATGCTCCTAGAAAGACATCATTAGGATTCATCGAATGTCTCTTACTACATCTGCGTTGTTTGCATATGCATTCCGAAATCTAAAACAGAAAATAGTTGCCACCTGTCAGTTAAAGCGAAAAGATCAAAATGATTCAAATGAGCGCATGATCACCAGGTCACCAAGTGTCGGTCCATCCTTTGTCTTTTGTCGTCCATTAGTAACGTTCCAACGTCGCTTGACATATAGTGGTGAATCTTATGAATTTTTGGTTTTGCTTCTTTTCGAGATGAAATTGATCCCAAAAATAACAACTAACTGTGCTTTCTGGAGTTTCAATTTAAAGAAATCACTTTTTTTTCGTTCCACACGAAAAGATTATTTTGTCACCGCTTTTAGTTAACAAACTTTAATCGATGAAAGATACATCATAATATTTAGTGGTGTATAGGTGTTAAAGGTATACTTTACGATGGATATAACTGCAAAATTAGGAATAAATTAAATATAGAACAGGCTCAATAGATAAAAATCACATACAGTTGACGGTAACTTCAGTAATGTCTTTTCGGAAGCTCATTCCAAACGATTGACATAGGTACTAAGAATAGTCCAAAGTGAATAAACAAGGTCGGTAAACAAGCTTATCGACTTTACTCTAGAAGAATACAAGGTACAATAGTAAATATTTCATTAGTCTTAATCAGGTGAACATCGACCGTGTGCTGAAAAAGTTTTCACGTTGTCAACATTTTTCGCTCTGATGTTTTAAACATCATCCCACGATCCCAGAAAGAATTCCACTGATACGCACTAATTATATTTTTGACTTGAAGAAGCTCTAGCGGGGAATAATAAAATATAATCCCCAATTAAAAAGTTTGCAACAAGCTTTCATCTGTCTTTTCTGAAACAGTCTAGTCAAAACAGAGGAAGCGTTCGTTGAAGCTCACCAAACTTATGATTCGAGGCACGACATTCTTGAGACATAAAAGTGTCGTAATCCGGAAAATATATTTGGAACGGAATATTTATGCCGAAATACATGATATAGGAAGGAAAATATTAAATCATAACAATCTCAAAATATTTTGTAATCTCAGTTTCTAATGGAATTCACGAATCTTCTAAAAGTCCACTGGTAATTCAGGACAACGAAAAGTATAGGGTTAACTCCCATATACAATAGGATTAAACTTCTGGCCACTCTGAAACAAATGCTGATTGTTTGATGTAGGCTGAAAGCCAGGAACAGGTCATTAGGTAAGTCTTTTAGGGCCAATAGGACACCGAATGGTACCCAGCAGAATAGAAAAATTACGGAATAGACACAAGAAGTTAGGAAAAGTAGTTGACGTTTGTCCTCATTCAAGACAAGCCTGCCCTGAAAAAGAAAACAAAACAACAAATAAATTAAAAAGTTAATAAATTAATTAAATCTAAATAAGAAGATGTTTTTCATACTTCTCTTGTCAGGAGGTATATTATTTGGAATCTTGATTTCCAATGCTCTGAAAATAAATGCGAATACAAAGTGTCACAACCAGCACTTAAGGTTAATTTTATAGTAACCAAAGGTGAAAGTCTCCCTTAAGAACTCATGGTTAAAGATAAAAGGAGGTGAGGGAATCTACATCCTAGTGCATTGGCCTGTCGGAGGGCGTGTGGGTGAAAGCTGAGTGGAAGCCAATGAGCAGAGTTGGTATACACCACTAGCCC
>VNWY01001050.1:0-21985 GCA_009869845.1 Pseudachorutes palmiensis | reverse complement strand
GAACCCACGCTAGAGCTTAATAATTAAACAAATTGGGATTCACATGTAACCTAATGCTCATCCTTTTGTTCCTATGCTAATTTTGCTACAGGCTCCTCGGGGGAATGTTTGTAAACGATATTTTCTAATAAAATTAAAAATGCTTAGAGCTCAATCGTAAATAATTGCTGCAGCGGCGATTCAAAATTCTTGTGTCGAGAGCGGCGTGCCGTGCAATAACATCAGCACTGTCCTAGGCCATGTTCAACTCCAACGGTGCCTACTCCGCCCCGCGTGGTTATGACCTACGCGCTCCTTACAATGTCCCAATGGGTTAGCCGCGTTCTCTGTTTAGAATTTTGGCATTTTCTTTTATTGAATTTGTGTACAGGAGAAATCCAAGCTCTCCGAGTGGTCGAGCCGTTTTCCATTTCGTCATGGCAGAAGGATACCATCACTACTGCCCTGGAGCAGCCATGTCTCCGTCCATCTTATTCGTTGAACAGGATTCTTCGGTGCAAACAAAATAAGAAATGCAAGGTCTCCATGGCCAAACCCAAGAAACCAAAGACAACGTACAGCAGCATGGCTTCATCATCGTACCAGTCTCAATCCGAGTCACGTGCGCCTATGCTTCTTGAAAAGAATGTGGACAATTTGCAATGGATTTCTTTTTATGGACAGAAATGGAGAATGAAGAGGAGACACAGACGGGTCCAAGCGAACACGGCGGAAGCTTGGCGGAGCAAAAGTTATCCGCACCACAGGCACAGCGATATAGTTTCTAAACACTCGTTTTGGAAAGTAAAACTTGGGGTCGATACTTCTTGGCCACATTCTTTATTTGGGTCAATTGAATTGACTGTAGGAAGGCTGGATCTTTGACACGGGACAGGATTATCTTCAATATCGAACCACAATACTGGAGGAGGTCACGGATTGGTTTTAATTGAGTCAAAAGTCCAATCAAATGAAAATGCAGAAGCCTGAACTTTGACACCAGAGAGAATTCCTTACAAGGTGGGCAGGAAAATCCAGTGAAGTGAACTGTGGATAAATGTGACAGCAAAAAGATGGATGGGTCAAAGTGACATGGACTGGAGAGGCAGTTTTGGAACATGGAGTCTGACTGCTGACCTCTTCTGGAGAGCAGTTCTGTCTCCAGTGACCGTATCATGACAAGACTGACCTCAAACTCACGCAGAATCCTTATGATCTGAGGAGCATCTCTGGCATTGGCCATTAGCTTATTATAACCCCCACAGCCAAACTAAAAAGTCAATCCAAACTGTTCACTTTGGTTTGACCTACATTTGTAGAAAATAAAATTCCAACTGGGGTTTCAGCCAGACAGGAAAATTATTGTCTAATTGCGTTAAAAGATTTGTTTTATCAAAATTTCAAAGTAATTTGTTTACTTGACTCGAAGTTGGTAGGTTTTGGCTTATCTGTTGGACCGGTGAATTTTTATAGCTGGAGCAAAGTCTTATATTCCAGGAGGAACTGCATTTCAGTGGACAGAGTGAGGTCAATGTAATCGGCCTCTGAGCCCATGTCTTTGGACAGACTTTCAAAAGCCTTTTGTGAACGCTCCTGTTCCTCTGGGCTCAATGTATTGGGCAAGTCGTCGACGTCAATTTCTGTATTCAGCAGCATCTCCAGACTTCTTGAGATAGGTGGGAGTTGATCACTTCCTGATTGGGCAGTAGTGGGACTACCACTTGCCGATGCTACTTCTGGTAGAGAATTGATGGCAGATATCACAACGCTTGTGAATACTGTGTCAGTCACAAGCTGGAGGGCGGCGTTAATGTCGTTGTTAGCACGCTTCAGCGCAGCCAAGATCAGAACCGGGTGGTAGCCCATTTCATTCATGTTTTGAAACAACGAGATGCTGATCTGCAGAACACAAATCTGTGTAAATTTTAACTCAAATTTTGTTAATTAACGTTGTCTTACGGGGTGGCCACTTTCAGTGTTTCCTAGTCGTTTCTCCAGCATTTTACGTCGTCTATCTTCCTTTTCTTGTTTTCGCAAATCCGCCTGTTCTTCTCGTTTCTGAAAGATATAGTTGACCGCAGCTTCCATGTTTCCATAGGTAGCTCTCAGCGCAATTCGCGCTTCCTCTTCCGAGTAGCCTGTAGAAAAGACGTTGACGTTGAATACAGTTTATTGTAACGTTTAACGCTTTACTAAAATTTACCCATATTGATCAAATCCACCAGTTGCTCATCGCTTACACGAAGACGCTCGATTTCTCCTTCGACTTTACGAATATAGAACTTTGACTTTTCAGTGTGGCCAAGGTGGAACGAAGCAATTCCTTGAAGCAAATGAAGGCGTACAAAAAGTGCAGCTTCCCACCCTTCAATAAAAAAGCTTTTAGAATTTTGAGGCAACAACGGAAAGCAATCAGGTTACTCGATGCAACCGCACTTTACCTGTTGATCCCTTGAGAGCGACAACACGTTCCATGTTTTCACCGTATGAGCGATGAAGGGCCTTTTCACATTTAGCAAGACGAACTTCAACTGCTGGCAACTCGGAAATACTTTGGATCATCAGGTAGCACCAACCAATGTCCAGATGAAGCATCCCATAGTTGTCGACCATTTCCAAGATCCCAGCGTTACATTCACTAAAATTCCAAGTGTCGCGGTTTTTGTGTGTTAAACGATTAAAAGCTCAGCTTCACAATTCACTGACCTGTACACTGTATCAGCTTCTAGGAGGATAACAACAGCACGAGAAAACTCAGAGTGCTTCATCATCCCACGTCCTTTTTCATGGAGCGCCAGTGCAACTGCCAATGCCTTTCTTTCATTCGCCGGCAAATCAAGCGGCTTCCCATGTTGATCAGCAACCTTGCAATTCGAACATTTTGCAATTTCCTCAAGTAATTACTCAAAAGTACACAAAAGTAGAGGAATTTACCTGGAGAGAGTACCTCTCATCGCCACTTCGCCCTGCCAAATAATCAGCATTTTCTCGAGTCTCTTCCATCTGACGGACTTGCTCTTCTTCTTCCTAAAGCAATGACATTTTATGGGGACGTGACATTAAAAAAAATCAAAAGTCATACATTTAGTTCGTGCTGGGCTGTCCCACTTCCAGCGACAGAGAGCACCATGATCTGAAATCCATTCTTCACATGCTGAGATTCCAGCAGAGCTTCATCACGAATGATTCGACCTTGACAAATAAACTTCAATCTGTTTTCTTCAAAAGATATGAGTCCAGCGACTTGACTTCGTAAGTCCTTTCCCGTCATTGTCGAAAGATTTATTTGGATTCGTTGGATACTCCCATCTGCCGCGTGTTGACTAGAGAAACCGGAAAATCGGATTCGGATTGTCGAAAGACCAGTGGCTCGGAGGATTTCACGCTCTTCCAGTCGTTCCAGAGCGTTGTGCTGAAGGGCAAGGAGACATTCCACAGCTTCCGCTTCCTGGAGCTTCAGTTCTGTGGCGTAGCGACTAGCCAAAGCCACGATCTCATCGTCAACGACCTTCTTGGAAGCTTCATCGTAGAATGGCTCTGTTGGTCAACAAATGACGAATGTATTTTGATGTTAGTGATTTTATTGAATACTTACCAGTCCATAACTTGATATTTTCGACGTTGAGTTTTTCACGGACACGAGCGTGTAAGGCACTTTCGGACACCGACAGGTTTGTAGACGATGACATTCCGGGCAATTACTCTGGAAGACTTTGACTCGTCGACGACGTAGTTTCTGTTCCCGTAAAGGTCAAAGGTACTGATTTGCAGAGATGTCCAATAAAGAGATTCTGCAAAGAAAATGAATAATAACTTATTTACAAACATTCATTCAGAGAATTTCTAATTTGTTACGGAAACTTACCTTCGCACGATTTCAACAATCTGATTTCAGACTTCCGGTTCGAAATTCCGGGTATTTGATTTGTTTACGAAGCCGGGACAGGCTGCTGCTGCTGCTATGCTGCGGCTGGTTAAAAAATTTAAAAAAAAAAGCAATTTCCCTGGATTCAGAAACGCATCTCACCCCTTGGAAGTAGCTCCCAATCAGATCAATTTGGTCTTGCCATTAGGAATTATTAAGTTAATTGATTAGTTTCGAGCGGCACTCGAACGTCATTATCATTAATTTACATACTAACTTTACACGTATTTTCTTTGAAAATCAATAATTAAATGAAACCCCATTTACTCAGTCGGGAATAATTTAATTATGGTGAATTATGGTGATGATTTGCAAAACTAAGTTCAGGATTAGATTTTCCATGGAGGGGAGACTGTTTGTTCATTTTTCCCTTTCTTCATCTGATGAATGTCTTGATATCCGTTGTCTCCGGGTATTCATACTAGTCCCTGCCCCTGCGCTTTTAGGTCGTCCATAATTTCCGATAGGAGTAGCCCGAGATGGAGCCGAAGGTGAACGATAGTGGAGACGAGAAGTGGGTGGCTGCGGAAAGGGCACGATATTCAGGACCTTGACTTTTGGAGCTGGGCGACTAACTGCTGCAGGCGTTGTTGCTTTCCCAAAGGTAAAGTTTCGTTTCGGCATGGTGGGAGCCATTTTCTTCGGCTGAGAGTTGAGCAGGCGGGTGGGAATTTGAGAAAGTCGTTCCGAGACTTTCATCCGTTCCGATGTTTTGGAACCTTCATTAGATCGAGTGACGCCTTCACCGATATTGGGCATGACTGGGTCAATTTCAAACTGGGCTTCCGTCGCAGGAGTAAGTGGCACTGGATCCTGCAGGAATGGAACCTCAAAATCATCCAGTAGTTGAGCATTCATATTGATGTCGGTGGTGACCGATGGCTCCATGCTGAACGAGAGCAAATCTTCCAATTTCTCTTCTTCAGTTGGAGGCGATGGACAGGGCTCTGCTGGTTCTGGAATCTGTGGCGGAAACAAACTTTAATGAAAACATAGGCTCAAAAATGTTTTTAAATTAGACTTACCACAAGTGGTTGAACGGGAGCTTCGGTGAAATAAGAGTCAGCAAGTGCAGCCAATTGTTGGACATGTGAGTTGAGAATGTCGTCAGACATTGATATTTCTGGGATCTCGACTTCCAATTCCATCGGCTCGTCTCGTGAGACACACCCTGATTCTCCCAGCATGGGAGTTTCTCCAGAACCCTGGAAGTCTTGAATCGCACGCATCGTTCTCGTAACAATCGATTCAGCCAAATTCTGAGAAAGAATTATAAATAAATTAGCATTAGCTTTTGAGGAGAGTGCTTCATTTAAGTGAACTTGCCTTGCAAGCGGTGTTGATGGCTTCACTGATTGGGTGTGGTGGTAAAGGGATCGGCGCTTCCATGAAGGCGTCAGAGTCAAACCCAAGAGGATCACTTGTGGCTTCATTTCCGTTCATTTCGTCCGAAATATTGCCTGATTCTTCAGCAGCTTCGACGATCGTTGGCAGCTCTGATGACAGTTGTCGTGAACTCGTCCTCCTTTGCCGCACTACAGGAATGGGATCAGGCAAAGTCTCGTTCCCATTGTCGTCAGTTGAAGTCAGCTCCAGATTGGTTCCACTCCAACAATCCACGACTGTCAAGCAAAACCAAATTCATAAGAAAAATTTAAAGTAACGAGTCAGTGAGTGCGACATACGTGTTTTGCTGGCTGATTTCGCAAGTTCCACGCCCGTTTCGTAGCCCTTTTGCATCAAATCTCCGACACTCTCCGTGAAGACACAAAAGTTTGATTCAAACTGGAGCCAAGTTTCGGCGTCTGGCTGAAAGTCCGTGGTGGTAGAACAAATACGACGAACTCGCTGGATCAACTTTTCCCGTCCATCGCCATCTCCGTCGCAGAGCTAAAATACAAAAACGTTGAGTAATTTGAAAGTCACCTTACAACTCGTAATATTCGTGTTTTTGAAAGTCTTACCCAGTCGCAGATGTTGTTGATGATTGCAACGGTTTCAACGGAGAAATCTTGAATGGCTTGGGCATTTTGCAATGCTTCATTGTACAGGTTGTGACGGAGGTTCTGGGGTACACCAACAAGGCGCATCACAGCAATTCCAATCTTTTCTTCACCTTCGTCCAACTCTTCGGGTGTGTACGCATTGTCATCTAAAAAAGGCATTGACGCAAAAAATTCAATTTATTACTTCAACTTTTACTGGTGTTTACCAGGTATGACGATGAAATTGTTGATAAAGTACTCCGCTGACACCAGAAAGGACTTGACGGATTCTTCAGTGTAGGCCAGAACGCCATCGAAATCAACGATCTCATCCCATCTCATAACCTTGTTTTCAGGCATACACACAAGCGACTCTCGATCACGATTGCCCTCCACTTTATGACGCGACTAAAAAAACCAGTTCAAATAATTGAATTTAGGATTTGTAAGTTTCAGTATATTACCGGCGTGACTGACGGGAAGGTTGACGTGGATCCATTGTCAAAACAAGCCTCACTTTCTGTCTGAATGCCACTTTCGACTTTTTGTTTGCGTTCGACGATGCGTCGTCTTTGACGGATTCTTCAGTGTAGGCCAGAACGCCATCGAAATCAACGATCTCATCCCATCTCATAACCTTGTTTTCAGGCATACACACAAGCGACTCTCGATCACGATTGACCTCCACTTTATGACGCGACTAAAAAAACCAACATTTGTTCAAATTGAATTCAGGATTTGTAAGTTTCAGTATATCACCGGCGTGACTGACGGGAAGGTTGACGTGGATCCATTGTCAAAACAAGCCTCACTTTCTGTCTGAATGCCACTTTCGACTTTTTGTTTGCGTTCGACGATGCGTCGTCGCGGGGCTTTGAGCTCTTCTACTTCGCACTGCACTGGAGTACGGACGCCTTGATGTTGGGACTAACAAAATCAAAAATTCAGATTAATTTCTATTTGAATACGTAACCAGTCATGTCAAACGAACCATGGAGAAGGTCAGATTGATATTGATGTTGTTCCGACTCATGAGAGTATTTTGGTTCTGAACATCTTCAGGAACAAGGCATTTGTGCGACATTTTTGTCGTCTTTGGTGACAAGTTGAGCGACACATGCTCCAGCGGATGCTCCGTCCCTGTGTTCATAGACCCTTCCTCCATGATATCCTTGACTTCAGTTCCAGATGACTGGAGCCAATGCTCTCTCTTGTATGAACCAATCAGCGACTCTCCCGGAGTCGTTGAACTCTCTTCTCCCGGTGGCTTCTGTTCGCCCAACAAAAATCCGCTCATCCATGCGTAATCATTTGTATCCTGTATAAAGCACAAAAATCTTCACTTGAAAATCTTCCAATTAGCATTTACCTGTCCAGGAAGTTTCTCAAATCCATGGTTCGGAAGTTGAGATTTTGCAGAGTTCTTTTCAAGTACGCAGTTGATTCCAGACGATGGGCTCCGGAGACGTTTCCGCTGCGCAGATTGAGCCGCTGCTTGGCTTTCCAGTCTCCTTTCCAGCGAGTCAATCTCCTGTTCCAGCTCATTCAAGACACCGTAGACATCCCTGTTCGGAGGTGTAGCTGGTGTATGAAGAACCGGTGAAGTTGAGGGACGAGAGCGGCTCTGTAATGACAAACAGTTCATCAACTCCCTTTTAATTCACAGATTTTTCATTAGAATTGTTTTCAACTACCTTTTGTGGAGAGTTGTTGAGCAGGTTCCATGTTTGGAAGAATACCGAATTCTCCACCTCCAATGAACCTTCCTGGAGTTGCGAGCTATCCATTTCTTCGCTGCTCAAGTCCCTACTCGGTCTTTGGGCATCCATTCTTCAAAAATATCAAGTTTTGAAATACTGAGAATTTTGAAACAATTTTTTTTAGAAACGTCCGTCCGTCCTCCGCTATCGACTTTGGACGAAAAATAGAGGAAGCGGAGAAATGAAAACAAATGGCTGAAAATTCAGTGCCACAATTAACAAATGAAAGTTGAAAGGGCGCAAGTCGTTGCCCCTTGCAACATGCGTTGTTCCAAAGCTTCAATAATTAATTAGTGCGGGTTGACCTTTGACACTGAAATCGTCATAAACTTTTAATAAACTGTCATAAACTGACAGAAATTGTCGGGAGTGGCTAACTTTGGAGGTCCAAGGTGCTGCTATGCTCGTTCTAAACCTGAGGAATGTGAGATGATCATAAATACAATTTTGTATATATTTATTTTCATTAATTTACTTTGCTTTTGGGACAATTAATTATTACCGATAATTAACCTTTGGCCCGTTTTTCTTCATAGTTCGTGTTCATTCAGTTTTTTTTAAAAATCAATTGTCTTTCCTGCCCATCGTTTTAGAGTGCTATGCTGCCGGCTTAATTTTTTTTTTGGCTAGTCTAGTAGGCTGGCTTTTCTTTTCGGGAAGGGGGGAGGAGGGTTCGGGTTTATACTGGCTTAGATTATTTTTCCCTGTGCGCTGTTTCGCCACTTTCTTTTCTTGTGAGGGTTCACGTTTCAGTCACTTTTTATCAATTTTGCACAGACTGGTTAGCTGGTGAGGTCACGAGGTCAACGACTCCTTAGAAGGCCACCTTACCTTTCCATTACCCACAGCATAAGAAGGTATAGTTCATTAATCTAACCATTCATTTGCATTTTATTCGGAATTAAAGGATTGTATATCGTGCTGCTTTTAGGTTGACCTTGCTCTGACCTTTGTTTTTGGTCATCACTCTCACTACCTGTCAATCAGCTAAGGAAATGTCACACCATTTGATGCGAGGAAATCCACCACCAACTGGCCGACAGCCACAGGCTCCACCTCCACCTACACTAAAAGTCAGTCACCCGTCATCACGCGAAAGGTAAGCATTTGACATTATTTGACTAAAAGTTAGTTTCTACGAAAGGGTTTTACAATTTAGTTGATTTTAAGGTATGGCCGCTCTCGATCCCGATCCGTATCACCAGATCGTCGTCACGGAGGCTCTCGATCTCGGTTTGACAAAGGTCACACTTCCAGTCGTTATGATGATGATAGGAACCACAGCAGGCGATCTGGTCGTAGGTCACGAAGTCCTTATGGGTTAGCTAATACGATATTACAATTAATTGATGTAAATGACCTTCCGAATTGACAAATCTGAATTCTGGATGACATAGATCTGGGATTGTTGTGAAAGAAGAACCAACGTCGTCCAACTCACACGCAGGATATATAGGAAGTTCATCGAGCCTTCAGCCACAGATTAGTCGGATTCCTCCCCAGGATCCAAATGATAACACCATAGTGCGGAATATTCTGAATCCAGAAACAGTGAAGATTCCGAGACGGGAGAATGAAGGGCTCCGGCCGATTTTTGACCGAGAGGAGCTTCGGGAGTCAATTAGACGCAGAATGGAGACTGGGGATAATGATCAAAATCCGACAAACACGGAACAACGAGTTGTGGCTATAATAAGGTAACAAAACTCATTAGCAAAAAAAAAAATAGATTAATCGGCGATAGGGAGTTAACGCAATCGTTTATTGTAGAGAGCCAATGGTTGCTGGACCGTCTTTTATTCAGCCTGACATGATTCCTATCATCCAGCCTCAGTTTCTGCCAGACCAGATGATGGCACAAGGCCCTGCTCGATTCGAGACAAGTTCCGGTGTTTCCTTCAGTTACTCCAAGGACCGCTCCCACTCTAGGTCTGCTGAGAGAAATCGACATGTCGACCTACGGAACGAGATTCGTGGGAAAGAGCGTGACCGAGCCTCGTTTGGATCTCCTGGCCGGAGGGAACGTCGTGGACCTGGAGAGGAGCGTCGGCCTCGTACTTCCCGTCGGAGCCGCTCCAGATCAAAATCTCCAAATCGAGTTGCACGAGTAAGACGCGTGAGATCCTGTTCATTAAGTTCAGATTCGAGCAGTCCGTGTGAGAGTCCAAGGGCGGTAAGCAGGGATGATAGAGCCATCCCTTGGGCAGATCTGAGGGACTGCATTAATATTCGGCAGCAATTTGCCCAATTTGCTCATGCACATGCTGAGGTTTGTTGGTTCATAATTTTCACAGTTTCACCTTCTCCCTCTCACATTTTTCTACCATTTAATCTTTCGCTTTTCTCCAAATTATCCTTTTTTCCAGCTTTTCCTTTGGTTTTTTTGAATGAGTTAATCCGCTTTTCGCTGCCAAAATCGTAAAAGTTAACACAAGTGTGTATTGTCCCTTCTCAATAATTCCAAAAGTGCAAGAATCACAGGCCGTGTGTTCAGATTAACGCCGTGGGCCCCAGTGCATGCAATCAGTCCCAAGGTTCCGTCGTGTGTCTGAAGTCGAAGGGTTTTGATTTGATGATTAAAGTTTTCCCCATTTGGTGTCAAGGGATCTTCCCCAAGAAGGCACGATGCTAATACTTCTGGGACCAAAAATGAGACCGTAATTAGTAGTGGAAGCGAGAGCGACCAAGATACGAGAAAAGATGCTGCCTCTGCCGATAGTATTGTGGTAAGCTCATATCCTAAGTCAGCAGCCAGTTTAATTCTAACCTTGATATAAAAAAGTGATGAATCTAAATGTGGTCTTTGCTTTCTTTTAGGACTTGATTATCCGGTATGCTCGAGTCCTTAGTAGTATGCACTACACTCAACTCTTGATTCGCTTATTCGACAAAAGGAAGTCACAGTCTGTTATGCGACAAATTCTCAATTACTGGGGGAAATCGTTCAGGAAGAGTTATTACTTGAGCGAGTGGAGCTCCGTACCTTCGTCAAGGATCAAACGTCTGAAGAACGTACTGAAGAAAGCTCCAAGGAAGTACAAAAAGAAAGTAGAGAGATCTATTGCTGAAGTCGAAGTGAAACTGGAACCGGTCTCATCCGAAGACGACGAACTCGGCCCATCCTCACCGGACATTGATTGTGCTTTCTCGCTTGCGAATGACTTCCACCGTGTAATAATGTCTGCATGCTTTTTTGTTCTGTCTCCTTATTTTTTTCATTTCTTTCAAACCCCTTGCGTTGCATGGTGTAGTATTAACTTATCAAATTTGGTAAATGCCGACCCATCTTTCACACTCCGTTTCCGTCATCGTTTCGCAATGAGTGATTGGTTACCTTTTCTTTTACAGAAAGAAGACGACGATACAGTAGTCTGCTGGCATTGTAACAAGATTGGACATCACCGTGATGACTGTCGTATTCGTAGGCAGCAAATTGCCATCGCCAAAGGAAAAGTTTGGACAACGACTAGTTGTATTCATTGCCATCGGATGGGACACTTGAGCGATAATTGTTGGTTCAAAAACAAACCACCGCTGCCGAAGCGTCGTCGTGCTCCAACTGAATGAGAGACTTAGCCATCTGCAGGAACCTCAACCCAAAACAGAAGATTTCTCAAAAGGAAATGTGTTCAGAATTAATTACGTATTTTATCATTCCGATCTGTCTTCCCTGTAAATCCCTATAATGTTCCAAGTAGTCAATCATCTTAAATTAGCTCCAGCAGCAAAATACATTTGTTTAATCTCTGTAAATGTAGTAGGTTGTGCTAAATTGTTAACCATTTATGCATTGCACTTCACGCAGAAAAGGGTTTTAATGTTTTAATCCTTCGTTTTTAAAATGCATGAACCCAGTCTTCTTCCATTTGTCAACTTTTGAGTTGACGCTACTTTGAATAATAAAGGTTAGAGAATGAATTATATTTCCCTTGTTGTGACCCTTGGACTCCTCGACTCTGGACTGTGGAATGCTCTGGATTCGTAGGTTCTGAATTTTATGTTGATTTTACCAATTTTAAACTTCTTCTTTTTGGAATTTTAGGTTCCTCGGAATCCGGATGGTCGTGGGAGAGGTCCACCAAGCCGTGGGATTGGATTTTCTATTCGACGAAGTAAGGACTTTCGGTTTAGATAAATTGTGAGTTTCATTTGAGCCTTAATGGGCGGAGAGAAGGAATAAACTTTGACATTTTAATTTCAGCCTCAGGAATCCCACACCGTGGGCCGTGGAAACATGTAAGTTTTAGTTAAACCTATCAATGTTGTAATTTCCTTTGAAATTGACAAGTTTCTTTACATATTTCAGGACATGTATGGACAAGATGAGGCGGAGCCGACTGAAGAACGATCATCCAGCAGGCATTGACAAAATCACCCTGGAACAAGCCGAGAAACTGTAGATAAGAACGTAAATTATAATATCATTTAAGCCTAAATTATTTATGACGAGTCTATTCCACTGTTACGTTCTGTGTGACCCTTCAATGGACGATTCAAGACATAACCCTTATGACATATTTTAAAATGTTGCTGGAATTAATAATTTTACCCTAGATTTAACTTATTTCACTGTACTGTTTTCGCTTGATTAATGCTTCTGGAATTCCCATTGACATCTCTGAAACATTTCTAGAATTTACAAGCGTAGCGTCAGGTCAGGCGGACAGTCTTCAAAACTTTATAAATCACAGAATTTTCAACTTACTTTAGAAATAAACAATCATGAACCGGAAGTTGCTGGAGGTTTGCGTGGACAATGTCGCCTCTGCAATTGCAGCGGAAGCAGGTGGGGCAGGAAGGATTGAGCTTTGCTCCTCCCTCCTGGAAGGTGGGCTTACCCCTTCAATTGGGTTCCTGGAGAAGGTCAAAACACTCTTACGAATTCCTGTCTTTGTCATGATTCGACCCCGCGGAGGAAACTTTGTGTATTCCGAAGACGAAATTGAAATAATGAAGGTAAAGTGGCATTCAGTGTGTTTAATTGATGTCAAGTTCATTCTCTTGGCAGGTGGACATTCGAACTCTCAAGGACCACGGCGCTGATGGATTTGTCTTTGGGATTTTAACTGAAGATGGAAAAGTGGACAAGGCGCATTCTCTGGAGCTGCTTGGATTGACCACCCCCCTGCCTTCTACATTCCACCGAGCATTTGATCTAGCTGATGACCCTGAAGAAGCCATGGAACACGTCATTGATCTCGGATTCCAACGTATCCTCACAAGCGGCCAGCGGAAAACAGCGGAAGATGGAATTGAAGTGATCCAGTCATTAGTGCGGAAGGCTAACGGGAGAATTTGCATAATGGCTGGGGCAGGGGTCACCCCTGTGAATGCGCTGCAGATTCTTGATAGTACAGGAGTGACTGAGATCCATGCCTCGTGCAGGAAGAAACTGGAGATGCTGGACCAAAAGTCTAGCAATGTGAGCATGGGTTCAACGCCAGATGAACTTTTTGTTACAGATGAAGCGACAGTGAGGGCTATTGTGAAACAGCTCGCTTTCGGAATTTTTCCAATTTGAGTAATTGTCTCTGATTTTTTGGTAATAATTTTATATCTGCAATTGATTACAATTTGCATTGTAAGAGTAAACTAGCCCAGTAACTGTAGAGAAAAGGGGTTTGTGTCAAGTACACTTTCAACAATTATTGGAAAATTAGAAAGGACTTTGTAATGTGCCTGTGAGCCTTGAAAACAACAACTGGAAGTTTAGATCATGATTTTTAGCTAGTCTAACCTTGGAGCTGTTCTTCAGCGATGGTCATGTTATCCTTCAAGTGGTGAATGTTTGACCTCCAGGAAGCTAAAATATCTCGAATCTGAATCCAGTGGTTCTTGCTCAGCGACCGCTTCATGACAGATCGCACCAACACTTTCTTGGAATACTGCTCAATCCTGGCCGTCATCAATTTTGTCTTCAGAGCATCGATCACAAAGAGCTCCACTTGATTTGGCTCGAGTCTCAATTCCTTCTGAATCTGGGCAAAGGGGATTTCCGAGTATCGGTCGGCCAAACTGAGAAGCGTGAGAATCCTCATCTTCTTCATCAACTTGACATGATCCAGACCCATTTTTTGCAAGTATTCCTTGTGGTTCTCGTAGAAGTTCATATACTCGGAGAGTCCATCGCACACGGCATGAGTCAGCAAATCATGGATCGGATTCCCTAAAATTAAAGAAATGCATGTGAACTGTTGAGTTCAATGTTGTTCTTGACATTTTACCTTCTAGAAACTTCACCGGCTTCAAAGGCAGCAAATGATCCAACAAGTAAATGTTCGGATCCGCCAACGACGCTACTATGCAGCGTTGAGCATCTTCACGAGCCTGGGAAGCATTTTCTTTCGTGTAGGTCGCCAACATTTCAAGCATGACCTTAGAAAATCAAACCACATCAGAAATAAATAGTTCAGATTTATTGCAAAAGCATGTTATAATAAATACCTTGTAGGCGTCATCGCTCAATCCCGAATCCGTGAGACATTGATGAAGAAGCCTGTAGAGCTTCTGGAGCTGCTCAGGAGTCGGTGGACGACTAGCAAAGAACTTCTTCATGTTCTGCGTATTCGTGAACACGGAACTAATCTTCCCGATCTTTCCAGCGACCTCAATCATGTGGTAGTAAACATGGTATCGCATCAGGGAGCTTTCACTCAGCGAAAAGAACAGAAGACGGAGGACATTCAGCGCAATTTGACCATGCTTCTGATCCGGTTCCCAGGCTTTGGCGACCTTCTCACAAAGAGCGAGAACAAGTCCATCCAAGGAATCCGGCTCAGAGATGATGACAACAGAGACGATCCCATTGAGCACAGACTCGATATCAGCTTCATTCCCTTTTTGGAAACAGATGTCACAGACTCCAATGATTTTATGGAGGTCATCTTCCATTCCTTTGGGACTTGGTTGACTTGAGATCTCAGCTCCAAGGTTCTTCATATAATCACGGAGTTCTTGACATTGTTCCTTCGAGGAACAGGCGATGAATGATGCTAGTTCAGCTTCCATGATTTATCTCCCACCTGAAATCAAATTACAATCCATTGGCTAAAGTAACAGTATTCGGGTTACAAACAAAATTGACAAAAATTGAACAGCTGCGTAATCCAGGTGTGCATTGGTAACTTACCGTTTTGACTTTAAAAATTTCAGAGTTCTTGTACGTATTGAGGATTATTGTGCCTTTTATACACATAAAAATGTGTGGAAAGGATAATGACAATTAATTTACCGTGTCAAAGGTCAACACAACACAAAACTCCTTTTCCCAGCGAAACCGGCAGCAGTAGCAGCAGCAGCAGCGTGTAAAAAATTTCAAAGGAAGTTGTTCTGTTGGATTGTGAATCACATGGGATTGGGGATTTCAGAGGTCACACACCAGGATCCTCAAGTGACCTCTTTTTACCACATCCAGGTTGGGCAGCTTCAGATACAAATTAGAACAAATTAGAATTTCCAGTATTATGAAAAGCTAATTTCAAGCATTTCTAATTAAATAAATCTACACAACTGCATAAAAATGGCAACGAATACCTTTTAAAGTTGCCAAAAACGAAAACTAGAGCCACTCAGGCCCATAGAGATGACTCTAAGGCCAAATTGTATCTCTATTGTCAGGCCAGGCCTTTCAGCAAATCATAAAAGAAATAATTTCCATAAACTAAATCGCATTCAATTAAAAAACGAAAACTGGAATTCGACAAAAAGAGTAATTTAACAGCAAAAAGCCTTAGAGTAGGGAAGTCCAATGGGCCCTTAAGCCGTGGGACTTCCCTAGTCTAAACAAAAAGCAAGATTATATTTTCTTCGAGTTTTGCGTCCTGCATCATCGTCCAATTTCAACATGAAATATTTTATTCAACATTTCTTTTTTTTTTACAAAAAAAATGTGAAGTTAAAAATATTGGATGCCCATGTGAGTATGGTCAAAAGGCTGTGGAAAGAGACTGACCAATGGAACACAGAGGGACGTCGTTACAGCCCAGACTGGCCATGGCCAGAGTACAAATGTGCAAAGCACCTTTCGCTTGGAAACGCGGTGCCATGATTTTTCGGTAAAATGATTCCATTGACGGATATAAATGGATCCCTGCAGGTCTAGTCCCTTAGAAGGGAATAAAGTACTCGTATCTAGGCACCCAAAAAATGTTGGAACACTTGTTTATATTCAGACTTTGTGACAAAACACTAAAAAGTCAGAAAAATTCTGAGCAAATCCAAAATTCTTGAGTTGAGAGTCCAATCTTTGTAATTTCCGGGATGCCAATCGGACCTGGTGACCTACCATACCGAAAACAATACTTTGACCACATCACTTGTCCCGGAGATGTTGTGGTCCCATTGGAAGATCATCAAGCATGGCACCTCTATCCAGAACACAGACGAGTTTATGACAAGTTGTTTGTTGCGCAGTCGCAAGGCTTGGACGCAGCTCCTCACGGCGTGAAACCTCCTTCCTTCCCCGTCTTCTCTAAGCCAATCATGAACTTCCTCAACATGGGGGTGGGCAGTTTGCTCCTTCCGGACGAACCCACTTACCGAGAGTCAATACAACCGGGACACTTCTGGTGCACTCTCCTCACTGGCACTCATGTGAGCAGTGACGCTGCAGTGGTTGACGGAGAAGTCCTGTGGTGGAGACATGCGACCGCCTTCCCTGGTGTCGGGGGAACATTCGACTACTTCAAGATTGAAGCCCAAGGGATGCCAGAAGTGGAAGAGTGGTGCAATGCGTGGAGTAAAACCCACTTGGGAGGATTCACCGGAATGGTCAACTTTGAAACCATAGACAATCGTATCATTGAGATCCACCTCCGCTTCAGTGACCAGTGGCCTGACCTGTATGGCCCCAAGTGGATGGACGCTGTGGTCAATTTGTACGCCAACAAGAGATGGGAGTATGACGACTCCAAGAGGGAGGATGGCTACAGTGTCGTCCTTTTTGGTCAGCATGGGATCCACTATCACTGTCCGTCCAAGGCCACGCTCGAGGCTGCTTACCGAGTGGATGGAGTCCGCAGCATTCAGATCACCTTCGATGAAGAGACGGACGTTCGTTTCCAGTCGAATCCACCAGGAGGACGTCGCTTGGCAGTCATCAACGCAACAACTTTCCATGCCGGGGAAACCGTTCGGAATCTCCTGAAGGCTGACATGCAGCCAGAACAGTTCGGTGGCTCCGCATTCATCTCATAAGCCTCACCTGAATAGCACGTTCGCTGGAGGAGATCACAGTCCCGGAGATCCAACTGAACTTTTGGCAACATCGGAAAATTCCTAAAACATCAAGACTTATTCCTAATTAAATTCCAATCGTTCCAACAAAACATTGGGCTCCATTTTTATTTCATAATTGCAGTATTCCATTTGATCCGGCAATGGCAGGATCCATCTACGTTGATGTAATTACTTTCGTTCTTTATTATGACAAAGTTTTAGAAGAATTCTCCTGCAATGTCGTCCATTCCATCGATGTCATCTTCCCCTTCATCGTTTTCTTCGAGCATTTTTTGAGTCAAGGAACGTTCGTCAGAAACTTTCAAAGCCTTCTCCAACTCAACGAGTTCGACGTGACGCTTCACCCAATACTTTTCGTAGCGGTAAGCATACAGAGTGTTGGCCCGATCACCTCGAGTAACAGCAAAAAAGTCCATTTCCTTCAGCCCAGGGAAGTAGCTCAAGACGCAAAGGCGGTAGCCATCTTCTCGCTCTACTGGATTACCCTGGAATTTTTTACATCAAAAATTTTTCTTCTCAAGTTATTCTTATTCTGCATCAAGCGCATGAATTGGGACTCACATGCAAGGTCAGAGATCGCAACTGTGACAAGCACATGAGGTTCTTCACTTCGAGCATGTCTGAAATGTTGTTTCCATGAAGGTACAAAATCTTGAGATTCTCCAGCATACCGAATGTCTAAGAATTCAACAGTTTAGCTTCATTCATTTGGAAAATAGAAAATAGATTACGTCAGCATCCAACTCCCTGAGGGAATTGAGACTAAGGTCAAGCCAGACGAGTCCAATGGGTCCACCAGATATTTTTCTGTAAAGCATATTCTCAAAGCCATCCAGACTCTTGAGTAGATTGTAACTCAAGCGCAGACTTGAAGTTTTGAAACGGCCATTCACACTCCGTGGCTGCTTGTAGCTTCTAGTGCTTCGCGGAGTTTCCTTTGTTCCCATAATTTCTAAAAACAACATCAAAAAGTTAAAGTTTTTAGGTCTCCTTGGAATGTATACCATTGAAATTATCCAAAGTGCAGAAGGAGTAGTCAAGCGGTGGTTCACGGAGGAAGAACACTTCCTCTGAATCTTCTTCCTTGAATGCTCGATGGTGGTCCCCAAGGATGAAAATCCCCATGCGCCGATCCTCATGGGCCCGATAACTTCGCTCGATTGATTCGTCGTCCACACTCCCATGCTCCTGCCGGACTACTCGTTTCAGGAACTTGTCTACTTTTGCTTTGGCCAAGTCCCTTCGGGATTTCGTTCCACGAGTCTTCGTCGTGTCTAGGCTCTGCTTTTCTTTGAGCAGTGCCGCCGCCTTTTGCTCATCGTCCAATCGGATCCCTGCTTTGATCGACTCATTTGGTCACGTCGATCAGTTCCTGTGCGATGTTTGGCCTAGTACGATTCCGAGGTCGGATGTCCATCTTTATGCAAATTATTCACCCCTAGACTTTGCGTTAAAATTCCAGAATATGGAATTGCTGCATAAAAATTAGCTCAGTGCCAATTGCATTGCGTTCCCCTATTTTTTACAGTTTTGTTTCAATGGACAATCAGGGGTCAAGTTTTCATAGTAACTGAACAGCATTCATGTCTCAGTGATGACTAAAGCCTACCAGTATCCAACAGTATCCAGCAGTATCCGCACCCTCTTTCTTTCCCTGTTTTGGCGGTGGCCAGTCAATACCATAGTCATCATCCCACTGTGCAGAATTTTAGAAAAAATTGAGTGGCGCCAATTGCAATTTTTTGGTAGGAATTTTTGGAGCACATGGACCTAAAATTTTACAACTGCGTGTAAACCATTTGACGTTTTTTGATTAATTAATTACAGTTAATTACAGAGGAAGTTCAACTGCTTAAAATGAGTGCGAAACAGTTCGACAGCATTCGCTGGTTTGGAATGGACAAAAAAGAAACGGTCTGGAAAAGTGTCTTTCAAGAAACAGAAAACATCTTCGGAGAAGGAAACAGATGAAATCAAAAGGCTCACGGGGAGTTATAAAAATGTAAGGATTCCTCTGGATTTCATTATTGATAACCTTGTTAATTACAAATATTTACATTAGATTGATACAGCCAAGATAACAGCCTTCAAGGACTTCCCACTGTCAAGAAGAACTACGGCAGGCCTCAAGGAATCTGGGTATTTGAACCCAACGGAAGTTCAAAAAGAATCAATTGGTGCTCGCTCTACGTGGACTGGATATCCTGGGTGCTGCTAAAACAGGCAGTGGGAAGACCCTCGCGTTTCTTATTCCAGTGATTGAGATTTTATACACGAAGCTGTGGAGCAAGGCCGATGGACTGGGGGCCCTTATCATCACCCCCACGAGGGAATTGGCCTACCAGATATTCGAGACCTTGCGTAAAGTTGGAGCAAGGCATGACTTCTCTGCTGGACTTGTCATAGGTACGAAATTACCTCCAGCTAGAAGAAACGTATCTAATTCTAGAACCATACATTATTATTATGATTTTGTGTGATTTAGGTGGAAAGGACTTGAAGTTTGAAAAGAGGCGAATGGATCAAGTTAACATTATGATTTGCACGCCTGGAAGGCTCCTTCAGCACATGGATGAGAATCCAGTATTCGATTGTTCTCAGCTTCAGGTGAGATCCATTTCACGTTTTTGTGTTTGAGATGATAATAAATGTTTCTGTTAGGTGTTGGTTTTAGACGAAGCCGATCGCTGTCTGGACATGGGATTCGAGTCAGCCATGAATGCAATCATTGCCAATTTACCACCTGAGAGACAAACTCTACTCTTCTCTGCTACCCAAACCAAGTAATGTTTCGGATGAATGCAGTGGAAACCGTTGACACTTGATTACTTAATGATAATTTTAGGTCTGTCAAGGATTTGGCGAGGCTGAGCTTAAAATCTCCAGTCTACGTTTCAGTGCATGAAAACTCGCAGTTCAGCACTCCGGAAACACTCCAGCAGAGCTATGTCGTGTGCCCTTTGGAATCAAAAATGGACATGTTGTGGTCATTCTTGAAACATCATAAGAGGTCGAAAATCTTAGTCTTCCTTTCCAGCTGTAAACAAGTTCGTAATTAGATGGGTGAATTTTGAGCTTACGTTTTCTACATGGGTCTTTCCTGTCGTCATTTAGGTTCGATTCGTTCATTTGCTCTTCTACAGAATGAAGCCTGGAATGAGGCTCTTGGCTCTTTACGGCTCGCTCCATCAACTCAAGAGAATGAGCGTGTACGAAGAATTCTGCAAAAAACAAGCAGTAGTTTTGTTCGCTACGGACATTGCATCGAGGGGATTAGGTACAATTCAATGGAATATGTGTCGATCATTTTTGTTGAACGTTGTTGTGCATTCCAGATTTCCCTGAAGTGGATTGGGTGATTCAACTTGATTGTCCTGAGGATGCCACAACTTACATTCACCGAGTAGGACGTACTGCGAGATTCAACCAAAACGGAGAGGCGCTGATGGTTTTGCTCCCATCTGAAGAAGAAGGGATGATCCAGGAACTAGAGAAAAAGAAAATTCCGCTTGAAAAGATTGAAGTAAATCCTGAGCAAACAGACTTCAGTGCGAAGAAAATTCGAAGCTCTTCTTGCAAGGGATCTTACACTCAAGGAATGTGCACAGAGAGCATTCAAGGCCTATTTGAAATTTATATTTCTAATGAAGAACAAGGAAGTTTTCGATGTCACACAACTAGATCTTTCCACGTTTGCCAGGTATCAACGAAAACATAAAATTGAACCGTAAAAGGTTATTAACTCTTATTTTTTTGCAGGTCATTGGGTCTCGCTGTCGCGCCTCGAGTACGATTTCTTCAAAAAAAACTTGCAGGAAAAGCAAAGTCAAAGAATTCATCTGAGACTGGCGAATCTGATGAGGAGACAACTGTTGTGCATGAAGTCAACCCTAGAGCAGAATCAGCATTTGATTTCAATATGGACGGTTGTAATTATAAATATACTTATGAATCATTCATTTTGTAACAGTTGGATTTATTTTTAGACGGTGAAGTCGACGGTGTCGACGATTTGTTTGTAGGAAAGAAGGAAGCTACGTTCAACTCGGGAGATGATATTCCAAGCGTCGAAGAAGGAACTCAAAAATCTGAGAAGAAAGTGAAGAAGCCCAAAACAAAATTCACCGCAGCGAAGAAGCTGTTGAAGAAAAACATATCGGTAAACAACCATGTCAACTTTGACGAGGAAGGCGAGGCTGTGTCTGACATTCGTCGAAAGCGGCAGTCTGACCTTGCCAAGACATACGAGCGAGAAGATGCTTCAGGAATCGACATCAAAAGGGCAAAGGAAATACTACAACTAGAAGATAAATTCGATCGACAAATCTTCCGTGAGCGGATTCGCGAAAAGCACAGGTAATCAACCCATTGTCAAAGTTGGGTTATAAATCCCTTCCCTCTAACGTTGTGATTTACTTTATCCAGAGAGAAACGTCAGAAGGAGAAGATGAGACGGACGGGTAAGGACAAAGATGAGGAAGAAGTTGTCGCACAATTGTTCGGAAGTGAGGAATCAGACTGATGCTCCACTGCTGATGAAGAATTCCTTGTTCTATTTCCTGCTCTTTTTCCATTGCTAAATTATTACATTAATAATAATTAAATACAGGCTTACAAACTCAGATTACAAAGAAGCAGGTACCTGTTCTTACATCCTCAGATTATTTGCTAAAAAGTTATTTCCTAGTCGAGCGTCGCTGAGAATGTCAGCTAAGGTTTCCTAGCAGCCAATTTAGAATGGGGGGATACTAAACTAGCAAACGGATAGAAATGGCGTCAAACGGCAGCGATAAAGTGCGAGTGAGAAGAACAATAAGCGAAAAATCGAAGAAAATTAGATACCCCTACTAAGTAATTAAACTGGTAATTACTAATTAATAATTTTAGACTAGCATTCCGTATGAGGTCCAATAGACAATGTTGAATAAAAAGAAAATACTGGGGAAAGCGATCCTGGAAAACCTGTCGATTTTCTTTGCCTTCCCAATGCTGATCCGCAACCTCTCATTTTCTGCCTCTTGGATGACATTGTATTCATATGGGCCATGACCTTTGATATCAAGACTCTGCAATCGCTTAAGCGCTGGAGAAGTGAGTTT
>VNWY01001049.1:0-21993 GCA_009869845.1 Pseudachorutes palmiensis | reverse complement strand
AGTTTCGTTCATTTTGATTTAATCTTTTCTTAGAATTTTCTGTCAAAACAAACTACCAATCAGGTCAACGGCTTCAAGTAATTGAGTCAACTATAAGGACATCTTGGCCAGCAGAATTCACAACACCATCATTCGACAATTAATTAACGAATTGGAATCAAATTCTCATGTAAATCCAGCCTGCTACTTCTCTTCTGCTCTACATTTACAATATAAATTATAAGGAATTTCCTTCCTTATAAGTTGTGAATAATCAAAAAAACAGCAGCAAAATGATTGCGTGATTGCGTTAAATAATTTACAAAAAAAAAATGTCAAAACCGCAGTCGATTCCTGCCTAACAGATCAAATAATGCCAAACAAGGACGTATTTTTTGTTGCTTGGTTAATTTCTTCAACTTTTTGCTGGCGTGGGATCTAAATCTGAACCCATTTTATCGTATAGTGGCGGCCACTATATAGGCTTTAGCTGAAAATAAACATTGCAGATACATTGAGTTACTTTTGGGGATCGTCAATTGTAAAGAGACAGTTTATGCAGAGCCAGAAATTAGGTTAAAGTTGTATTTACAAAAGGAGACTGACATTTTGACATTGGGCAGTCTATTTGTGTTCATTGATTGACAATGTTCCTCATCATCCTTCCAATTGCATTTGTGATTCTCCTTTTGTTTCTCCTTTTGAAATACGCCGATGGAAATCAAGATTTCTGGACAAAACAGAATATCCAGCATGTCCACCTTAGCCAAATATTCGGCACTCTCGATCGTTACTCGTTTCGTGTTCCTTTGCATGACGTTGACAAAGGGATCTATGACCACTTCAAGAGACAAAAGGGACTTTTAATTGGAGGGAATGTTCAATTCCGCCAACCCATGTTGTTCATATTGGATCCTGATTTGATCAAAAGCATCTTGGTAAAGGACTTTGATCATTTTATAAACAGACAAGCAATTGACTTTGCAGACCCTGGATTGGATAAGATGCTTTTCAGCTCAACCAATCAGCAATGGAAGGATCTCAGAAACATAATGACACCAGCTTTCACCACAAGCAAAATCAAAAGAATGTTTGACATTTTCAACGAAAGTGGACAGAAAATGGCGACTTTTGTTACAAACGAAATTCTCAAGGGTGGACCGGAAATTGAGCTCCGCGATGTCTGCGGGCGGTACACGATGAACGTTATTGCCTCTGCCGCCTTTGGAGTTGATAGCAAAAACTTTGAAGATGACAATTCCCCGTTTGCCTTCCATGCCCGATTGCTTCAAGAAGGTTTTGGAAAGGGACTGATATTGAAATTCATTTTGACACTCTTGTTCCCAAGAATTGTAAAGTTGTTCACCATCACGATGTTCAACAAAGAAGCGATGGATTTTCTCGAATCAGTTGTGAAAGACACCATTCGCAGAAGGAAAGAGACTGGAGAGAAGAGAAACGATTTTCTCCAGTTGATGTTAGAAGCTCAGGAAGAGACTTTGGGGAAATCTGAAATAAAGGAACCAGAAGAAATCCCGGACCAGGATGGAGACATTCATCTGGATTCAAAGAAAACCAAATCCCCACTGACGGATGATCTGTTGATAGCCCAGTGCAATTTGTTCTTTACCGCTGGGTTTGACACGACCGAGTCATTACTCGTGTGGGCCTGTTACGAATTGGCGCTTCATCATGATATCCAGGAACGGCTTTACCAAGAGCTCAACTTGGCGGTCAATGGTGACAAGAACAACGTCACTTATGACAACATCAACCAACTTGAATATCTGGAAATGGTAGTTTCAGGTGAGCTCCTGACATAGAATAAATGCAACTAAAAAATAGTGGAATTATATTTTTAGAGACACTTCGAAAGTACCCGTCAGGGCTTCGGTCAGAACGGAAGTGCACTCGCGACTACAAGATTCCAAACGATGTCCATGTCATAAAACAAGGAACACAGGTCATCATCCCAACATACGCAATTCATCATGATCCCGAGTTTTACCCGGATCCGGATAAGTTCGACCCGGAGCGTTTTACCTCAGAAAACAAAGCTACTCGCCACGCTTATTCTTATCTGCCATTTGGTGTTGGCCCAAGGTCTTGCATTGCAAATCGATTTGCTCTATTGGAAGGGAAGGCAGCCATTGCTCATTCTCCTTTTGAACTTCAAATTGTCACCGGGAAAAAAGACACAAATTCCAGCTAAATTTGCAATAGTGGGATTTCTGAAACCAGAAAACGGACTGTGGCTTCATTTGGAACGGAGAGTGTAATCAAATGCTCACTGGAAGATGGGGGGGGGGGGGCTAGCAGGTAGACCGGATGGGTAACCCGGAAGGGAAAAAACTTTAACACCCGCACCCCCACAAGCCACCAGCACGGATTTCAGCATCGGGATTTCTCAAGGGCCCTTCGCATTCATGTCATCCTGCCTCCATTTTTCTTGATTTATCTGTCCCAATTGTATAGAAAAAGTAACATTTAAATTGTCCAATAATTTGTAGTTTTGCAGTACAAACAATAAAGGGTAAAAGCAGTGATTATTAGTTAAAGCTTATTGGTTAAATTGTGGAGTTGAATTTGGATTCTGGAGGGTGTGGAAAGTTACCTAAGTGATATGACGTAACTCTGGTCATAGATCATGGGAAGTTGAACTGACAATTAAAGTTGATTTGCTAAATAAGTAAAATAAAACCTTGGAATCGTTCATTAAGAGCATTTAAGCATCTGTTATATAAGTAACATAGTTTAGAACAGGGTTCCCTTTAGTCAAATTCTATTTCCATTTCTAACTGTAAACATGTTCAAAACTCTGTTAACATTTAGGACAATTGTCCTTTTAGTTGCATCTGTTTTTCACTTTCAAGGTAATTTTAGGTAATTTCATGAGAGAGTTTATATAATTTGTACGTTTTTACATTAGATGGGACTTGTTCAGAAGAAGAATCTGTTCTTATTTCGAAACTACTTGGGAATGGATATAGTAAGATGGCACGTCCTGTTCAGAATTACAATGATTCAGTTCCAGTCACATTTGGACTTACATTGATGCAAATTCTGGATGTGGTAGAGTTACACTAAACAAACAACAATTGGAACCATTCATTGGTTTAATTTTTACCAGGACATGAAAGCAGGGACACTTCAAACAAACCTATGGGTTACTTTGGTAAGGGAGAAATTAAAATAATTCAACATTGAAATGTAAAGATGAACAATGCCTATAGCTCATGTTTTAATTCAGAATTGGGTGGATAGCAAGTTGCATTGGGATCCAGGGATGTATGGCAACATAACGGATATTCGGCTCCCTGTGGATAAAATTTGGAAGCCGGACATTGTTCCATATAACACGTACTTATGCTATGCACCATTGCGTGATTTTATATTAACCGTTGATTTTGAACAGGGTTGGACAATACGTTCCAATGTTTGATACAAATGCAGTCATAAGGCACAATGGAAGCATTACATACATTGCACCGTACATAGCAACCACAACATGCAAATATGTCTAAACCATCAGATCAACAGAAATGTAGCATCAAATTTGGAAGTTGGACCTACGACGGAAATCAAGTAAATTCTCATTGGCTTTATTTTCCTTATTTTAAGCCTTTTATCCTTTTCAGGTTGGTTTACAATTGGACTCGGAAAGTGGTGCTGACTTATCGAGTTTCATGACGAATCGAGACTGGGAATTGATTGGTAATGTTGTAGAACATACTTTAAGATCATAAATTCTAAACTCTAAAATCTAAACCAATAGGAATGCCAGGAAGTAGGAATCAAATCACCTACGCCTGTTGTCTCAGAGCCCTATCTCAGCATCACTTTTCAACTTGAATTTAAACCTCGGGAATAAAATCGAAATTTTGTTTCGCTTTCTGGAAATAACTTTTGATGAAACTTTCGAAGAAGTCTCGGTGGGGCTGCTTAAATCTACATTTCTGCATTTCTAAATATATTCAAACATTTTTGGCTTCATATCACCAAAGTAAAGCAGTAGTTGCAAATAACAAATGGATTTATTTGATAAAATTTGGATTAATGGTTTTATCGAATCTGAAATTGAGATTAAAAGGATCATTACACATTACATATTACACACCGACATTTGAAGCAAGCTCTCGTCCATAAATCACTCGAAGATTAAGTTGTCAATTTGTCTTTATCATCCCAATCCATGGCAATGACGCAAACAAGTGTGTATATTTAAGTGTAGAATTATTCCATCACTTTTACCAAAGAGTTTGATTCCGATTTGCATATTGCAGTATGAATATCCCAATAACATTGCTCCTTAGTATATTAAGTTGCAATGTAGGAGCGGATGGAGCACAGGATTGTTGCACACTGCAAAGACAAGGGAATCCACTTAGCGGACAATATTTGATCCATCCTGATGAAGACAACCCAACAATAGGAGTGCAGGTACATTTGAAAATGAATTTGAAAATCACGTGGAAAACTTAATTTTGTAATATTTCCTTTAGGTATTCTGTGACATGGAAACGTCTGGAGGTGGTTGGACTTTAATTCAAAGAAGGGAAGAAGTAACGGGTCCTGTGGAAAGGTTCTACAGAAAATGGGACAGCTATGTATCAGGATTTGGATCAACATTGTATTCACATTGGATTGGTACACGTATTCAACATTCCACTAAAACTATAAAAGTTATTCCAACATTTCTGTTTAGGGTTGCCCTACATTGCTTCTCTAACAAGTGGCCTTGACCAAACCTTGAGGATTGATATGACTGACTGGGAAGGGGAAAGTAGACACGCCTTGTACAATGTCTTTGACGTCGCAGATGAAGAACAGCAGTTCAAATTGAATGTAGGAAACTATTCAGGAGATGCAGGTCTAATGTCCACTTTTATAAATGCAAATCCAGACTCTTGATGTCTCTCTTTTTACTCTTCAGTGGACAGCTTTTCAATCCATAACGGATCCAAATTTTCAACAAAGGATAAAGATAATGACGCATATGATGGCAACTGTGCTCACCTGTACAAAGCCGGCTGGTGGTACGCGAATTGTCACTTGGTAACATGGTTATATTTGCATTATGCATTGAGTTAACACTAATTCTTATTTCTAGTCAAACTTAAATGGATTGTACGTGGTCAACGGCGTAACTGTGGGATATGGCGATAGCGTAGTGTGGAGGGGTTGGCGTGAGGCTAACTACTCATTGAAGCGAACGGAAATGAAAGTTCGAAATAGAAATTTTCCCGAAGGTTGTTCACAGCAAGCTGTAAAGCCCATTGATAATATTTTGATGTCTTAATAAATCATGACTGATGAGTAAACAATTACGCAAGCCAGATCAGTGCGGTGGATGAAGATTTTTGATTTCATCTAAACCAGTTTCAGGATCTTCATTATGGCCCGTTTAACATGTGGTGGGATTATTCAGAAACTGGGGCGCATGAGCTCTATACTGGTTGGATCATTGGTTGACATTCCTCCAATAGGCACCTAAGTTCCTTTATGATTCATTTTGCTTTTGACCAACACATGCGATTTCGGCAGCAAATGTGAACATGTGACAGAAACACATACTCGAATGACTTTTCAGACAAGGCACTGACTTTCGAAATCCGAAAATTGTTTCAGCGTGATTATAGTTTGAAGTCCAACAGAGTATTTTCTCACCACGTAGCCTGTTATGGATAAAATTATCTGAACTTTATGACACATTAGTATTCAACTACTTGAGTCTGATTTCCCATGAAATCCAAAGTGGTATAAATACACTTTAATTTCTACTCCATTTGATTATATTCTCATCCAACACTCAACTATTCCAATCCTTCAGTTTGTCAACTCTTAAAACACAACTATGAAGTCAATTTTGATGTTTTTGGCTCTTTTTGCAGCCACCTTTGCTGCTCCAGGTAAGCAGTGTGACTTATATTTCCTTTTACCCTGTTTTAAATGTTTTATTGTTTCTTAGCTGTTGATACAAAGTGGATTTTGATCAGAGACAGCCACGAGGCTGGTGTTGGAGTTATTCTAGCTGGTAGGGAATACATTATGGAGAAGGCCACTTCTGCAGACAGCAAGGTTGGATTCGAAATTTCCAGATATATTGAAGCAAAGGCTGAAGAGGAAGTACTGCCAGTCTTTGACTCACTGAACGAAGCCATTGACTCACAAAGTCTCACCACTGAGGAATCTGACTCAATCTATGGCAAGATCTTGGCTGCAATACAGGAAGTCATCCAACATGTCAGCAAGGAACACTTGACTAAACTCCCACAAGATGTCTCTGACGATATCAAGGTGGAGATGGGAAGGATCCTCTCAGCAGTTAAAGATTCACACAAAAATATTAACATGTATCTTGCCATGTAAAATAAATTTGTAATCACGTGGAGGCCATGAAAAAATATATGGTAGAAGATGATTTAAAATTAGTTATAATTGACAGATAAACGTAAAACGTAACGCAAAAACAGCACTGGTTTATTCATGTTTATTCATGTAACTATGATTTTATTTGGCGATTCCAATCGCACAACAAGCAAACCTGATTCCAGAGTTCCCGTTTGCCAAACTGGCATCGTTGCCCCCTTTTCCACAGTCGTCTTTTCCTTCATGGACTACAATGGCCCTCCCAAGGACCCCTACAGTGCCTGAAGCTATGGTGATTGTGTTTACAGAAACACACACTTCAGCGACGCCTTGTTTGTCCGTGTCAATGTTCCCAAAGTCTCCAGGGTGGCGAGAATCCCCCGCCCCCGGGCAGCCGTGGTTCACCTAATATAATATCTGAATGAGTACAGCAAAACACTTATTTGAGGACTGTACATTGAAAGGGTTGAAGTGTGGTCCGGTAGAGTCGCACATATTGCTCCCACAGGTAGTTGAAAAATTCGCAAACGAGTGGACATGCATTCCTAGTTTGGCGTTCTTTGGAAGTCCGTTCAAAGTCCCTGTCACAGTTACCTTGTCTCCTTTTTGATTCAGCTCCAGATTTCCCAGGAATTGAAAGTCATTTGCAGCAAACACAGAACACACTGCATTCCGGATCTCACCCTCCTGAAAAGAAAGCTTTAACTCTCTCGGAATATTCAATTACAATACAATTCACTACCGTTCCTTCAGCACCAGAAAATGTCGCCAACAATCCCACAGAAAGGAACCTACATAAAAACACTTGAGAAATTAATTACTTCTAAAGGGCTTTTGAATTTTAATACCAAAGGATGCCAGGTCTTGAGGAGAATTTCATTTTGATATCTGATGATGCTTCAACTTTGGCTTCTGGAGGTAATTTGATTCCAGATTTGCCACGTAGTGAAACAGCAGAATCAGGTTGTGAATAATTTGAAAAATTTCCTGTCTATGAACAATGTATTGTTTAATTCTCCTCCGGGAGCAACGAACCTTAACAACCCTCTGCCTAAGACCTCCTTCTGCCAATCACTTTAGAATTCGTCCTTATGACTTGAAAATAGAAAATTTTGTAATTTTTCAAATACTTTTGTAATTTGTTGAGCATATAGCAATGGCTTGATCACTAACAACTTTCTGCTAAAGCGAGGCTCATGTGTGTTGACTGAAATGTTATTTGGGTGGACCATAATACCGACTTGTTTTTAAGAATGACAAATTGTTTTTTTTTCTCTTTCAAATGGACTTTAATCTGTTTAATGAATGTAATTTCACTTAATGCGACATGATTAGTTCCTTTTCTTTTGTTTTGTAGGAGGTGTACTCTTAGCCTTCTTAGTTAGACAGAGTGACAACAGAAATTTCAGAAGCCTAAAGAAAACATAGAGCAGAGACACAACTACAATGGTAATAAAGGCCCACACATCTAAGAGGTACGTTTGGAACCAGTAATTGTCCTTTCTCATTGGCCAGAGTGAGGAAGTGTCGTCGTTTCGTAGCACATACTCAGTCCAGAAGATGGCAGTGTCAAGAGGACTGTTTTGCCGGTCCAGGTATTGCTTCCGAAGCTTCTCTACATTCTTCCGGTAGGTGCCGTTAGTGAGAACTTCGTTTACAGCCGCTTGCAGGTCACCTTGAGTCAGGGTACTTGCTTCCAACTTTATTCCTCTACCGGTTCGTTCTAGCCTGAAAGCATTGTATTCTTGTTCTGCAAACACAGGCATTGCAATCATAGGGACTCCACCCATCATCGCTTCTTGTGAACCAAGTAGCCCTCCATGTGTAATAAATCCTTTGCACTTTGGTGAACCTAAAATTAGAATGAAATAAGTTATGGAAATTGAAACAAATTAAAAATATAGAGTACCGAGTAAATCTTTTTGTGGTAGCCAACTGTCGGTATAAACGTTACTCGGCAAGCCCTTTGGCGGATCTCCTGAGCGTTTCCACACGAATTTAGCCTTGGTTTGAGCAAAAACTTGAATGAAAATATCCTGGAATTCTATTGGAGCTTTTCCCAAGTCAGCCTCTCCTCCGAAACTGACGTAGATGAATCCTTCAGATCCATCAAGAAATTCAGCAAGTTTCTGTAGAAAGTCAAATTCTAATAAAAATGAATTGAGAAGTGTTTAAATAGCTAACCTTTGGCAGTGGCTTTGGCTTCGAATCCCAAATGTGAAGGCCAGAAACTGGAAATGGGGAATGAGGAAAGTCACAAAATAAAAGTGAATGCGAGATTGCAAATTCTATTTTGTACCTGGTATAAATGCTGGAGGAAGCGACCTTGCTAGCTCTTCGCTAAAATCGCTAGTGTAAAGCACCAAGTCTGTTTTTGATATCATGTCAGCAATAGATGGCAGTTCAGAGTTCTGAAAGTTCTTTCTAAATGCGGTGTCAATGGCAGGGTAGTAAACCCACGTTTTGATAAAGTACATCACAGTTGCTGCCAGCATTGTTTTCACTCTGTGGAAAAACGACAGAGGCATTTGATAAGAAACTACAAGGTCTGAAATCCAAGATGGTTCAGAAGTTCCTAGAAATCCCAATGGGTCAGGTCCCCAGACTCCAGATGGCGCTCCTGGGAAGTACAGAATTGTCTTTGCCCCCCACTGATGAGCAAGTCCATAGGCACATTCGTTGAAAAGAAAATCAATCACAACCAGATCAAAGTGGTTGTTTTTTACCAAATCCTGGAGTGCCGGGAGAGAAAGTAATTTATCACAGGTACTGCTAGCAACCATTGGGTACATGAAGGTACCTTGTATCACTACTGAACGACCACTTTCAATCCTCATGTTTAGAAACAAAACTTCTTCTTTTGTACCATCTTCTCTTGTCCTCGTCAGGACACCATCGATCTCCGGTGGGTAGAATTCACGAACTTTTGGGTTCGGTGTCTTTGGGTGGTATGGATGGGCAAAGGTCAAGTTGTGACCTCGTTCTGCAAGAGCTTCGACCAACGGCCAGATAGCAATACGATGGGAATATGATGATATCATAGAGTAGAATAGGATATTAGCACCACTGCTTTTTTCAACACCAAAACTGATGAGGACAAACAGGAGGAGGAATTTAGTAGAGACCATTTTGGTAATTTTTCCAGTTCTCTGAATTAACTAACTAAAAAGTGTCTCCTCTACTTGTGTTTTTAACCTGCCTGCTTCAGTCTGCTCAACGTTTTATCAAATACAAACAGATTGTGGACTTGTCAGAGTGAATGGGTTTTGCACTCATGCTTTTTTGCACATAGTTTTGATAAAATACGAGTACTTGTTTACGCTTTTAGGAATAAACTGGGACTCCTTTTGCAATGGTTGGTGACGTCAGAATTAAACCTTGGGAATTGTAAATCTCAAGGATGAGAATTACCTCATTTTTACAACTATCAGTCACGTACTCACAAGAGCAAGTTTGTGTTTAACAATCGGATAATGTTTAATTTAAGGTGCTGATCACTTGATAATCTCCTATATGCCCTGTACGCTGAAGCAGCGTCCTAGAGGTCAGCTCCTGGGAAAATGCTGGTGAGGGCTCCTTTTGCTTTTCCAACCCTGTTGAATCAGAGCTTATTTTCAGAACGGGGTCATATAATTATGAACCTTGGAAATATGCCTGGTTTCCTGTATTAAATAAGGCCAAAATCTAACTACTAATTATTTCGTGAGGTAAAAGACGGCTTTGCTTTAGCCTTCACCTTGACGGGTTCGTTCCACCACGACCATGAACCTTTATTTGATCAAATATTTTGCCGCCACTTTTGTAATTCCCAAGTTCAGTGTTAATTGGCTAGCAGAAGGCATGGCAGATTATAACTAATCTTTTAATGAATATTATTTATTCTGGGTAAAGATAAGAAAATTGCTTATTAAAGATAATCTCATTTGACGCACAAAGTGTCTCATTTCCAGCAGCTTACAGCCGCTATAACATTTGCAGAAAGCTTTAACACTGTAAGACTAAACTAAAAGTTTATTTACTTGAATTTGGAGATTTCATCTGATCCTGATTCTACTACTATCAAACACAACTTCCAAATGGCACAACTTGTTTCTTGTGAGAATTCAACATTTGAATGTTGTGGACCGACTGGAGGTGAACACTACTACTTGGCAAAGTGCGAACTCACTGATTTTGAAGACATCTTTGCACGCATCATGCAAGTATTTGAAATAGTGTTTGCAATATTGTCTATTGTAGGGAACATAGTAGTTGCCTATCTCATGTTAAATGGGAAACATGTAAAGGTAACTCTGGCTAGAATCATTTACTCGAGTATATTCATTAGCGACGTCTTTTGCCTAATTGGTGGAGTTTTGTATAACTTTCATTCCCTCTTACTATACGATGTTGCAAACCATGTTACACACACTTCTGCATATGTGAGTGCCATATCCATAACATTCTTAGCATACAAGAGGTTTCAAGTTATCTGCAACAATAAGGTTAAGAGTCCTACGTTGACAACAGTCAGGAGTAAGAGGCTACAGTGTGGATTTGTCATATTTACTATTTGGACACTAAGTGTTTTATTATCGCTAACAAATTCAAAGTTTGAGAGTGTGAAATACCCTGTTTCATTTGAGCATTTCCAACATGGATACTATGGTTCATGCTGCCTCATTATCATGTCAAGAATCATTTCATGGAAGTTGCACTACTTTGCACTGATCACATTCTTAGCAATATTTGCATTTGGAATCTACTTTTCCATCAGGATTTTCATAACAATGTCAAACTGGAAACCACCAGGGGAATTCTCAGTGCAAGACGAACTGAGGAATCAACGGAGGAAGCAGCAGTCGTTACTTGTAGTTACTATCCTTGCAATGGCACTTGCATGCTGGGCTCCAATCTTTCTTCTCTACACGCATGAATCTGTCAAGTTAAACCCAAATGAAAGAGGATTGTGCAACTACAACTACAATTTGGATACATTAGCAGTAGTATTTGTAATGTTATCTGTTACAGTTAATCCTTTCTTTCATTGGATTATTGATTCTGACATTAGAAAAGGGTTTCGATCGTTATTTTGTGGATGCAGGAAAACTATTACTGTAAAATGAAAACTTTATTTATTAAAACGTTTGTTTGTAATATACCATAAGCCTTAGAAACTAAAAAGTAGAGTATTATTAGTTTAGTCGAAATTAGTAAAACCAAAGTAGTTTTTAATTAGTGCCAATGTATATGCCAAGCGCATGAACCAATGTATTGCGTGAAATATCTTCCTCATTGCAGTCGCTAGAACTCGCCCATAATGATTCGCCTTTAAGATTTCTCGAGCAACCTTGTCGGCATTCTTCGTGCTCACTTTTGACCCAGACATTCTTTCTCTACTGTTACGTGTGGCAAAGCGTATTCATACTCGGATGTGCAGAAATTGCAGTCAGCCAGGTTATATTCTGGCCCTAATCTATGCGAAAGCTAATTAAGAACTCTGCAATTGGTTGACTTATTCCGTCTCTCAGTGTGTCCTGGTGCTAAATACTTAATTAGTCCAATCACATTTGTTTTTGTGGTTGCACCACCGAACTCCTTCTGGGTTCTTATTTGTCAACTCTTCTTGTGGTTTCTAATATACTAAATCAACACTTTGTGCATCACCACCCTCGTGCTAAAAAGGAACTAAGCCTTACTGCATTTGCCAATAAATGAACACAAGAACTTTCAAAGATTTCAAAGAATGGGTTTATTAAACCAAAGGGTTGTTGAACTCTCAGCGTCTCCACCTGGTGACGACTTCTGGGGTGACTGTACTCTTTAGCTTTCTCATCTGGTGCATTTCTCGGTAGGAATTGCTCCGTGACAAGCTCGTCCGGGAACTGTTGCGAGAGAAAGAAGGGGAAGTCGGAGCAGATGGCGCAGCGCGAGCGGGACTGGGTGCTCGAGGGCGAGAATCGGTTGGCGACCGTGGGAAGGGGATAATGTTGATGACCTTGAGCTTTGGCTCTGGACGATGACTTCCCAGCCCAATGATAAAAGGTATTTTCTTCTGGGGTGGAGGATTGTCCTGGATCAACAACCGAGAAGGAATTCGACAGAAACGATTAGGGTCAATGTATCTGACATGATGTGAACGCTGGATCTCTGAATCAGTTTCCAAGAGAGTTGGATTCTGGATTTCCTCCTGTGGAAGAACTTCTTTTACTTCCTCCTGTGGAAGGTCTTCTTTTGATTTCTCCATTTGGACATTCATGTTAATGTCAAGCACAGGTGAGGCTGGCTTTGGTGGCTTCACTGGTTCAGGGTCATTGACTAGTCGCAGAGGAATCGGAGGTGGACAGGGTTCCGTTGGCTCTGGAATCTACAAAATCAAAATTAGAAAAGTAGAAAGTAAAATCAGAAAAGCATACCTCCGGTTCCTCCGGTTCTTCTTGGGACTCAGGTACAGCTTCTTGTTGGAATTGCGCAGGCGCTTGTTCCACCAATCTAATTGGCTCATCGTGTCTACCAGCCTCTTCTTCGTTTGTAATGCTTTCATGATTTGTATACTCTGTCTTTTTCGTGAGAGCTTGTTTGAAATTTTCCCAAGCGGAAGTGAAGAATCCAATCGACTTGTAATGTGGTTCTCTCAATGTAACTGCAATAGCTTCCGGAATGGCTGCGAGAACGCCAGAGAGTGAAAGATCATCGTCGCCATAATCTTCCACAGGTTCAACTGGAGTTGCAATTTCAACTGGTGCAGTAGTTTCTTCTACTACCGGAAGTGCCAATCTGCTCCTGCTCAAACGATTCAGCACTGACAAACGAATTAAAAAAAAACGGTTTTATTTAGAATTAAAACAAAATGAACATACTTACGAGTCCTGCTGCAAGAGGCTGCCACTTTTGTTCCCACTTCGATTCCCTTCTGCATGAGTTCTCCCACAGTTTCCGTGAAGAAGGTGAACTCTGACTCGAACTGGAGCCATCCCTCCGACTCTGCCTGGAAGTCAGTCGTGACAGAACAGATGCGACGAATCCCGTTGACCAACTCCTCCCTTCCGTCTCCACCTCCGTTACACAGCTAGGAAAAGCAAACCCATAAAAACACAATGGTCAAGGGCTGACCTAGTTTACCCAGTCGCAGATGTGGTTGATGATGGACACAGTTTCGGCCGAGAATTCCTGAATGGCCTGTGCATTTTGCATAGCTTCGGTGAAGAGACTGTGCCGGAGATCTTGAGGCACACCGATCAGGCGCATGACAGCAATGGCTAGTTTCCCTTCTCCTTCTGCCAACTCTTCAGGCGTGAAGGGATTCTCATCTGCAACAATCAATTTCAGTAAGTTTTAAAAATCTATTTGTGAAGAATCAGAAAAGTTTGAAAATTGATTGAAGTTTTACCAGGGATGATGACAAAGTTGTTGAGGAAGGAGTCTGCCGAGGCCAACATGGAGTGCATTGACTCTCCCAGTGACGAAGTTACGCTTAACTGCGCAGACTCATCGACAAACTCCATTGACTTAAAAACACAAACAAAATCTCCAAATGCTCCAATTCGATTTAAGATAAATTTTTACGGGCACGATTGACGGAAAGTCGGAAGTGGATTCGTCCTCAAAGTCTTCTTCCTCTGTCTGAATCCAACTCTCAACTTTCAATGGAAGTCCAACCTCACGCGCAGGCTGTGGCGCTTCTTCCTCTTGTCCTCCACTCCACGATTGCTCCTGGGTCATTGCAAAGGTGAGGTTGATGCTGATGTTGTTCCCATTGAGCATAGTGTTTTGGTTCTTAATGTCCTGGAGAACAAGCTTTGGCGATGGCCGAGGGCCAGCCGGTGCGGATTGTTGCTTCTGCGCAGGAGCTTTTGGTGCCACTCGAGTTTCCGTTTTGTTTCTTCCAGGGAGTGAGTCGAGAATTGCGTTCAATCCAGGATTGCTGGAACTGGAAGCTTCTCGTTCAGGCAGCCGTAAAGGTGGGAGTGGGCCATTCAGCTCCTTTTCTAGGAGGTTGATTTGCAGTTCCAAATCATTCAAGATATTCGTGAAGTTCCGGCTCGTTTGAGTTGACACATTCGAAGCCTGAAAAGTTAAAAATTCAACTTGATGGAAATTAGCATTCTCTGGATATTCCTTACCTTTTGCGCAGCCGTGGAGTTAATCAGATTCCATGTTTGGAAAGACAAGGAATTTCTTAGCTCCATTGCAGCCTCGTCTGCAAACTGATTCAGCCCGCTGGAGGAATTCATCCCCTCACTACTAGGAATTTAGACTAAATTTTGGAAAATTCAAATTTTTAAATTGAAGAAGTGTTTTTTTAAGGGGCATTTCTAGAGGGAACAATCAGGAGTTTGTAGATTGTTCCAGTTTTTCATCACTCCTGACAACAATGAGAACTGCTCATCTGTTTTAATATAAGAAAGTAGTTGATTCTTTATTCTGGTAAAAAGTGTTGTGTATCTTGGGATTCAAACGACGTAAGCGATTTGTTCGTAGATGATCGTAGGCTGAGAGGAGGAAGCAGAGCTTTCTTCCTCATGGCTGCAGCCACTCTCAGTGGATTCAGTTGAAGAAAGGGAATTGGTGCGTGGTGCCTCTGCGTATTCATGTGGTCGAATGTCCATGGCCAGAAGGTGCATCACTTTGTCCAATCCCCTCAGTTCTGGAAGTAGAGACTCCTCCTCCAATTCCTCAATTATGGACAGTTTTGACGGACTCGTGCTATAAAAACCAAATCCAGTTGTATATTAGCATTAAATGCTTTAGTGACTCAAAGCGTGGTAATTAACCGTAAGTAATTACCGTTCTTTTTTGTAGTTGCTGAGTGATTCTGAGTTTGTGTAGTAGTTGAGGTAATTCTCAAGACAAGCAAGTCGTGCATTTTGTTTTTGGATCTTTTCCTTCCGGAAGTCGAAGAGGGCTTCTGCCAGACGGTTCCTGAGGGCCTCTGAAAGGACTTTTGCTTCCTCCTTCCCACATAGGATTGCATGGCATCGCAATTCTTGTTTCATCTTTCGCCCCTCGTGTCTGAAACAAAAGACACACGCTTATTAGAAACCAATTCAAGGTCGCTTGGTTGTGCAATTCCACTCCAGCTGCTGCTTAAAGCAGGACACGGGGACACAGGAAGGAGGAGGTAATGAAATCATGCGGTGTGAAAAACAACTTGGCTTATTTGCATTGCCACTTCGCAGAAAACCCGACCACAAACTGTGTAATTCTTTTTGCAAAATTGTAATTTCACAAAATGAATTATTTTCAGGCATTAGGTGATTTCCTGCGCAATTCCACTAAGCCCTTTTCCCTCAATAAAGCATGTACCTTGGATGCAAACGAGAGTCGGAAAAGGAGCAGATTTTAATTACAGGATAATTAGTAGCATACAGTTACCTGTAGATCCAGCAGAAGAGTTTAGGATAGTCATGAGGGACTCCGCACCATGTGAGTCTGTTGTTCCAATATTCTGTAATCCCATGCTCTCGTGTCTCTGCATGGAGTCCAGCTGGACAAACAGTCACGCTCATCCTGATTGATCCGCGGCCTTGGACATGATTCTTCCATAGCGCTGCTGCAGGGCGGTCCAATGATCCATTCCCCTTGGGGAAGGTGGTGATCACATTCCCCAAGTAAGTGGTACCCTTGAACACAGGATTTTCCTCTGTGATGTTTGCAGACTGGTAACGAAGGAACTTTCGGAGTTTGGCATGAAGCAGAGGAAGGAGCTTCTCAGATGTGGATTCAGTCTCCTTCGAATCTTTTCGGGAACTTCCGCTTGATGTGCTGGAGGGCATTCTGGAAGAATGAAATGAAATCCAGTCAGTAATTGATGGCCTTTGCATGTGTCCATGTGCATTGATTTGGCCTCAAGAATGCGGCCATGAGGTCTGATGAGAATGCACACTCATAATCAGAATCGGAAATCCCGATTAGCTACACATTAACTACAATGGAAGAAAACCAACTGACGTCACCCAGATGCAGATTTAATGATTAGCATGATGCTAGGAAGTATACGCTACTAAGGGGAATAATTGGTGATTACATACGCTCTTAAGTTATGCAGCGACTAAACTTGCTAATTCCAAATTCGTGATGTCAGAGACACATGACAGGTGGATAACCTAGATGCTTTGTTAAAATGTCAAATCCCCATGAACTCTTACAAGTTGTTAGGATAAGATTGATAAATTAGATTGTGTTGTAACGATGATTGGTAAATAGAAAACCCACCTGTTGGTGATGTTGTGCTGCCACTTGTGTGGACGTGGAATAAAGTGAAGGGGAATGACAGAGGAACGACCTCTTGTTTATGAAACAATGGAGCTTAGGGGCCGTTGATTTTCTTTGATGATTGAGTCGTTATCCTACTTGGATCATGTTAGCGTTCCTTCGCTGGAACTGTGGCGTTGTTGACAGAGTGTAGTTGACTGAATATAACTTGGATGTTGTTGAATGTATTTTAACTGGGCTCTCCTGCGGTCTGTCTCCTCCTCCTATCTGGATACACAGAGCTCCTCTTCCGTCTGTTATGATGTGGTGGTAGTCACGTCGGTAGTGGTGCTTTGGTGCCTGGCGTGTGGTGCTCTTGATCCTGATTAGACTTAAGAGTTAAGACTGTTCCACTTGGTGACTTCTGACTGCATATGTTAATTATTAATCACCTAATGAGCCTCTCTTTCTTGCCCTTTTCCTCACATGACTCCACCTGGAATCAAATGCAAAGCACAAACCCAGTTGAAACTGGATACTTATCCTGATAATTGGACTCCAATGGGTCTACCTGTAATTAAATTAACTCACTTACCTCTTCTGGTCATGACGGATCTTCTGGATTGCCAACTCAAGTGACTCAATTCTCATGAAAGTGAAAAGGAAAAAGACAGGGAGGGGGATGCTATTGGAAGGACAGCACAAGGGAGGCATTTCTTCCAGTCTGGGACACTAACCTCTTTTCAGTAGTAGAATTAATCACAGATTAAAACTAAAGTGGAAACAAAATTAACTAATTTATACATCAATATGGCACACAAAAATCAGGAAAACAAGCCATTACAAAGAAACAAGTGCGTAAATTACAGTTGGTTTGGGATAAATGGATTTTGCCTACCCGCGCCCCACCCTCTAAATGAACTTTACATAAAATGGATTTACCTCAATTTTAATCATTTTAGTAACTAAACATTCAATAAGCGTAGTAATTTTCCCCTTTTGACATTCTCTGTATTATAGACTTCTCCAGAGTAATCACGTAAATCATAAAAAACGACAGCGATTTTCAAAAGGCATTATGACATCATCGTCTCAAAAGCACAGACCAAAACTTCCTCCAAATTCATTTCTAAATTAAATTAATAACTTCATTAGACAAAGCCTTATCAGTTTATAATAACTATTACTTTCTGATACATTTGAGTAGTTTCCCTTGTTTATGGCCTTTACAATATAGTAAAGTTCGAATCAGAGTTTCTTAAAAAAAGTTGTTATATTACTTTTTTTTTTTGCATTTTTATGGATTATTTTGTATGTTAATTTTGTGGCATGTTTTCCAAGCGCAAGGTAATAAATATATTAATATGTTCTGTATTTCGGTTCGGTTGAATTGAGTCTATTCGTCTAGACTGTATTTGAGAATTCCCTTTAATCTTGTCAACTTCCATTCCACCCTTCCTCCCTCTTGAAATCTTCCCCAGTTGACACGCTCTGAATAAATCTATCCTCATGATAAAATCAAAAGAGAAAGACTTCACACCCAATTGTCCTGCATGACCTTCAACCCTCATCTTGACAAGTTTAACTATCCATGTCTTACTATGCCCCACATTCACATCCTGATGGAAAGGGTGAAGGACATTCTGAGGGATGAAGGAAGTAAAGCTTTATTTTGTTAATTGGACAGTTTAGCACTAATTGACTCTGGAAAACTACAGACGTCACTCCATGTTAACAATTAATGACTCAACACTTCCTACTTTCATTTAGTTATTTTCCATTTTCACTCTACAAATGCTTCCGTTTCATCGTACAACTTTGCAATTAATTAATACCTCCATTAACATGAATCAGACTAAATATGTCCTTTGTATTTTTCCACATAAGGACAATAGGGAGGCATAATTAAAACAACAAACACTTTTGCAACAGTTTGCATTGTTGACTGTGGAAAAGAAATGCATGGGTCTCACTCAGTTCGATTACTTCGATCTCGTATTACTTAGAAAGCATTGTACATTCCACAGCAAATGTCGATGAAGAAGTTCAAAGTTCACTGTACTATGTACTGATCACGATCCTGTCATGTCCAATGTGTAATTTGTCATAGTAATAAAGAGTGATTCAGGATTAAGGTTAATGCACCCTTACTTCAAATCGATTAGTTTTGGAAATTAAAATTCAGCGAGTTGAAGGTCAAAAGGCTAAAGTTTACAATAAAACATGAGAACTTATCTTTTTGTTTCACAAGATTTTTATTTTTATTTATTTTTCATTTTATTGATGTTTGATAACCATGCTCAATCTTTTAATTTCACACCCTTGGAACTTAAGCCAATCAGACAGTCCATACCAAATGAGTCACGAAATCTCCCTTCCAGTGGCTTCATTACTTCCTCCATTCCCTTTCTCCCGCCCGTTCTCGCTGCCCGATAGATTGCAGCGCAAGTGTCTTCAGCACCAGCTCCATAATGGCTGTCCAGAGAGTCCACTTGAGTGGCTTGTTTCTCAGACAATTCACCCCAATAGGCTTTGTTGTATCCTTCAGCAAAGTGTAGGTCCACAATAGACACCAACAAGGCAAGGGAACTAACGCGTAGGAACAACATTCAGGAAACTTTAGTATACAAGATAGAATTTGCATTTACTTGTCCGTTCAATTTATACTTTATTCTGAATTACAGTTTAATTGAGGGAAAACTATGAGCAGAATCTTAATCCCTAGTTCATAAGGTTAATATAATTAAACAACCTTCAACAGCATTAGGCTTCCTTAATTAAACGTAGGGACTACATGCACAAATTGCAGTCAGGGTCATTTCACTTATCCTTGGGCGGTGGTTATGATTATAATTTTGAATTAAATGGCTTCCTTCCTTAGACAACCGCTCAACTACAACACTATTTTTTTAACTAGAAATCTTTATTTACAAAGACCTGTTGGACAAAACTTTTGAATTAAAACCCTATGGCACGTTAAAGCAGAAGGTTGTTCACTTTTGCATGTTTTTCACTTACATATTTTGTCTGATCCAGAGGTTTACGGTGAGAAAAGCGAAATGAATAGTACTGAAAGTGATGAGTTGATGAAGTGTTTGGTCTATTGACATTAGGAGAGTTCCAATCCAATTCATGCTGTAAAAGGTCTTTTAAATCTGCATAAATAATTTCCCCAACTTCCCCATTATAATTCTCTGGACTATACGTAAACCATGGAGACAGCAAACCATAATTAAACCAATTTCAGACCATTTTTGAAGTAAATTATTACATTGTTAACCACTGCTTTTAAACTTTTCACAATAAATCCATCATTGCCAAATCAAACCTGACTAGACAATCGCTCATTCCTATCGACTGTCTGAACTCGTCAATCAGAATTTCGAGCCAATTAACCATATGTCCTATAAAGTACAATTAAAATTCTGAAGGGTTAAATGGGAATGAAGGTCGGAAAGGACTTTCGAACGTTACATTTAATTGTTGAAGTGTCTCTTCTGTAATCACAAATTCTGATGCCGAGAACAGCGGTGCTTGTTCCGCTCCTAAACTTAAACGTGTATGAAAAGGCAGATCATACTCACAAACTGCAACTAACCATAACCTTGGTTTTGCAAAACTGTAAAGTAAAATTATGGAGTAAAAACTACTCAAAATGGGATAAAGTGTGGTTGCTTTTTGGTGCCTTGATTTCTCCAATTCATCACTGCCTCCAGATGAACGGTGTTTCTATTTTTATTTAGAATTGGAGGTTGACACTACTTTGGACTTGTGGGTTTGTCCTTTGTCATGCATGATCTCATTTATTTTTATGAACTTAGTCCTTCACATTGACGAAATTCAGGTTTTGTGGTATTATAAGGAATGCAGAATAAATTAACCGTTGTAAACTAGTTTCTTATCATGAGGAATTGAAGTGGACTTTTTAACACTTACATAAGACGTCAGAACTTTACCAGGAAGACAATTCTAACAGTAATTCCTGAAATCCTTAATGCTTTATCGTTATAGTTAGACTAGAAGGGTTAATCAAGCAAAGTCACAAGTCATCAGGTGCATTTTTATTTTGGAGACATTTATTACCATACCATCATAAACAGCAGATTGAATAATTCAGAAAGTAGAAGTTATTGACCAGTTTTTACTATTTAGTAAGAAAAGCACTGCGTTGCGACCTTCGCACAAGTCGTCAAAAAGGGAAGTCATGGCTAATTGGACTTTTAGTCAACCTCTAGAATTGAAACTGCTATTGCAGGAACAACACGATGAAGCTACTTCTGGTAATTTACATTTCATAATAGTCAATCATCAGGATTTTCCTAAAAGTTTGATTTAAAAATAGGTTTTTGCAGTCTTCGTTGCGGCTGCAACTGCCCGACCGCAATACACTTACCCGAAACCACCAGGTGGGGCTTGGGTACCTACACAACCACCACCTGATGAAAGTGAAACGGATATTCAGGCAGCAGGCTCTGAACCAACAAACCCCCCTCCGGACGAAGGTGAATCGGACATCCAACCTGGTGGTTATTATCCAACACAACCTCCACCGGACGAGAGTGAAGTGGATGTACAACCTGGTGGTTCACCTCCAAGGGTCAATAATTATAATTGCCAAGCTACAGAGACATCTCCCGGACGCTATACTTTCAACTGCCCGGGAATCCCCCCTACCATCTCTAAAGAGCACATTCTCTGGCTCAAGGGACCAAATGCTCAAGCGCAGAAAGTGGACATTGTTGTCCCTAACTATCGAATTGAAGAGCTGATCAGAGCTGCTTTGAAGGCAAGCAAAGGTGGTTCAAGCAATATCAACATTCTTTTGAAAAAGCCGGATACGATCTACGATGTTCAAGCACAAGATGGCGTTGATGCTGCTGGGTCCAAACCCGCAGTCAACCTTCAATACGAAGCTGTTCCGACCCCAGTTTCCGCTCATTATCCAGTCGATCGACCATACGATAGGCTTACAGCGCCAATTCGTGAACCTTGAACTCTAACTTACCTTAAGTCGTCATAATAAAATAAATCGGCTTAGATGTATGCTCCAGTTCCACAGTTTATAAATACAATGGGCCAATTTCGAAAAATACTCACCTTCCCAGCGTATAGTTATTCAATAATTTGACCGCTTCTTATGGGAAGCTGCACGCCTGCTTTAACCATGTTAACATGTTCCATGTTTACACGGTTTACTCTACTGTCATAACTCTACATGTTTAAATAGTCCTGCCTAACACCATGTACAACCTCACCTACTTTGTTATACGACTTTTTAAAATGGAAAGATGCGTTTTTAATTAGCAAATCTGATATATTCACTTTTACTTTTAAAACTTTATTTTGTTAATGAAATGAGTCCGCAATTGGAACTATGGCTCACCTAATCAGAATTAACCCTACGTCCAATACCCGTGATGACATTAGTAACACCCTATCGAATTCCAACAAATTTTCTGTATAAAATGTTTT